>JAPMUY010008687.1:0-42500 GCA_026901105.3 Galaxias olidus
AAATAATATGACACAAAAGAAAATATTCACACATGCAGTTACACAGGCCAAAGCGTTTTCTTTTTATTATTGCGATATACTTAGTTTACCTAGGTGTACAATAAGTTTCAAAGTAAGTAAATATCGGTGGGAAAGGTGTTAAACTGTACTGCACAAGCTATACAGGTCAGAGTGGTTTATCTTTGTGATTGTGAAATTTTTACAGTAGTTGACCTTTGGTGTATACGTTTTTAATAAAGGGAATCTTTGGTTGCAAGGTGCTTCAATGATTAACACAGTCGAGAATGCAAGGAGAAAGAGACACCCAAAACAAAACAGGTTAGATTTGCCTGGCAGTTTGAAAGGGAGCCAATTGTGATCTAACATCAAAAAACGCAACACAAAGGTATCTTCAACTCTCTGGAAACCAAAGAACTGTTCCAGGCATTGGGGTTGAGCTTCAGGTCTCAGAAATAGTGACTCAATAATAAGAGAGTCCTAGCAATGACATAGCATCCCAGAATAAGGGAAAGAGTCCTTGAGTCACAGTCCCCCTAGTGTGTATGAGGGAAGAGGAAATTCTCCGAATCTGTTCTGTAAGACATACCATTGTTTACTGAGACTATAAAACATTCAATAAAATTCCAATGTATGCCATGATCACAAGTGTAAAATCCCTGTGCTCATTTCCAGGGGTTTACCTATCCTAGTATCACATTATGTCCTGCCCTAAATGACGTCATCACTTCTTTTCTTATCAGGACAGTTGTACAAACCTACGGAGGGCGCGTGAACCGTGTAACAACACCGCTCAGGCAAATGGAGAGTTATTAGGCAGTAACTGCTGGCATCTAGTGGCATGTGACTATAATGACACTCCAAAAACGTATAGTTAAATAGAAAATAACCATACTCTCTCTTCTTGTAAGAGAGGGCCCCAACATCTATCACCATAACATGGTGTACAGCTGCGGCTCACACTAAGTGCAGTTTTGATACAAATGTTTTCTAAAACTGTGGTTTACGTTTTTGACAGTTTTTCCAACATTGGAGCTGGGTACAAGTTTGGCACACCCAGAGATTGGTCCCCACTCCACCTCCCTCACATTTAGAAACCTAGAGTAAAAGCAAGGGCAGGTAATTCATAAAAAAAACACCTCGATAATATTCTGATGAAAAAAGTCAGCGTTTTAAATTCCACCACACCCGAAAAAAGGCCTACTAACTACCACACTTGCTCTTCCTGAAAGACAACCTGTCAATCACACCTGTGAGTGACGCGGAATGGTCGTCTTTATGAGGGAGCACAGCTAATCTTTTCGCAGCAAGGGATGGGAATATTCCCTAATTCAGAATGGGCCACCCTAGTTTGTTTTTTTAGATCAATCTCACTCCTTATCCCCTTTAACTCACACACTCTTCCCAACTCTCCCAACTCTCTCTCATCAGTGCATACTGATGAGGGACTAATTGTCAAACCAGTCAACCGCGCCCTTCTTAGGTGGGGTGTGCGGGATGTGCTTTCGACATTATGCGTGTGCGTGTGAAGAATGTGTTCCAACAGGGACATTAATTCGTTTTTCCTCTATTCCAACGTGTTTGTACAGGAAGAGCAAATTATATGTATGTTTTAGGTTACTTTATAACTAGCCTTACTTTGACAGTCTATTTTTACGTGTGCAATGCTTATTCATATTTTTTTATGAAAATAAAAGGTTTCCTGCCTGATCCAATTTTTTTTTCTATTTATGAAACGTACACCCAACCAATACATATCTAAAAGCAGAAACTCATTTAGTACCTAAATTATGGCTTGTGAAGAATGCACTATGACAATAATATGAATTGTTCTTCTTTAATGCATCAACTGGTTATGGTAATTATAAGAGTTTGTTTTGCATGTTTACATGAGCATCAGATTATATAAAAATCAATAGACACATTCTGAAAATATGCAAATAGATCATATCTATACCTAGTTTAAAAAAAGAAACTTTATTGCATAAAAAACACAGTTGGAAATGACCACATTAATGTTTCATTTAAAAATCATTAGAGCAGAGGCAGATTCCCAGGAGATGTGAAATGTAAAACTATCATCGTAACGAAATAAAACAACAAATGTTAGTGTCTTGAGAGGGCTATCAGTATGTCAACAGCAACATATTTGGTTAGAAGTTAAGGCACACACCGTCCAAATATGACATAACAGCACATTCAAAACCCCTCCCGAACATGGGACAAATATAAATCTTTTAAGGTTATTCATCAGTGACTGACTGTGTATGTCAAATAGAAATGGACTCAGGCCAGCTCTTATATCTACTGCTTGCTAAACAAGCCGGTTTCTACCCTCTATATAATAACTCTCTATATTTCCTTTCAAGTGTGTTAATGAAAATAATTCTATTTAATTTAAAGCAATAATTATAGATGGATTGTAGCTGAGCAGATTAGAAATCATACAAATAAAGGGCAAGAAATAAACAATCCCTCCTTTTACATTACAAGGCATACTTTAGGTTACATTCAAAACGTGAAAATGTCCCTTTTCCTTAATGTACAGGTCATTCCCCCTAGCAGCCAGCAAAATGTCCATGTATAGATCACATAGTGTGGGGAAACAGATTTGAACTAAAAAGATTCATGACAAAACCATGCACCTATCCTAAAATTACTCAATCTGCATATTTACTCAATCTGCAATTCTACGGGACAGTTCAAAATTGTAAGTAAAAGACACATTTATTTATATGAATTATATGAAACCAACTACCTACAGAAATACATCCTTTTTTTTAAGTGCACTTCGGTGACATTGCATTTAACTACAGCATAAAAATGTACATGTTTTATGATAAAGTAGACAAAAATACTGGTTTGTTTGGACATTTGAACGAATATGGGGATTAAAGGGTTAGATGTATCATACGGTGTACCCAATTTTCTGTAGTGTTTTTCCAGGGAATGCTTCTATAGTTTAAGGGATTTTTATCAGGGACATACCAGAACCTTATACAGTATATGGCTAAATCGTAACCTCTATGTGATCCCCGACAGATCAAGCAGGGTATACAAGGTCAGGACCAGTCCATAATGTAAATCTAAAGGCTCACAGCAGAGTCAGGGCAAAGGAAATGGACACCCCCACCCCCCCTAACACTTGGTGTCCAATTGTAGTCTTCCTTCGGAGGTAGGTTCCCAAAGGGAGGTATACAGAGCTGGATCCATGGTGTGGTAAAATGTTGTAGCGTTGCTGGATGGGGGAGGCTAGCACACTACCGTTAACCCTCTGTGAGCTGCGGGGCTCCCTCTCTCTAGGCTGAGGAGTAGATGTACTTGGTCTTGGCCAGACCGGTGATCTCGTCCTCGTAGCGCGGCAGGCAGCAGAAGAGGATGCCGCAGCCGATGGACAGGATGGTGGCGCCCCAGGCGAAGCCATAGGCCCAGGTGTAGTCGTAGTTGCCCTCGAAGATGGTCTCACTGAACTTTACTGGGTAGATGACGAGGGCGATGAACTGCAGAATCACTGGGGGAGAGGGAAAAGGGAAAACGAGGGATGTTAGGGTCAAAGTTTGAGGCAGTCCCAAACATAGAGCTTAGAACGCTGTACGGTCCCAAAGCTAGCCGCTTCACGGGGATATCACAGAATAGCGTGAGAGTCAGACAGACCGATGACACTATCGGGCTGGGGTGGGAAATACTTTCACAAGTGGCCACAAAAGGTTACGTCAACGGCATGAATCCCCAGCAACTCTGAATCACAGCCTATCCGATAAACTGCTGCCATTTCGGTTCTCTGTTGTTACTGTCTTGCTGTACGGTTTGGTGCTTTGAATAAGGCTGGAGTCAGTGAGAGGTGACAAACACACAGACAGACAGTGTACAGTCAACAGTCGGCCGCCCCGAGTGTTATGAGTTGTCTTCCATTCCCCCGCGGGGCAGGCAGGGCCTGGTTAAGAGGAACAGGGCAGGACTGGGCTGGGCTACGGTACAACAGCTCAGGGTGTCAGGTATCAGTGTCTGGAGGCATACCAGGGGTGGGGGAGTGGCCCAATGGTATCAGCGTGTGACTCAGTCAAGCGGGTTCCCATGGAAACATCATACCAGAGCTCCACCCCGATCTTCCAAGCAGAGACAAACAACAGACTCACTCAAACTCCTACCCTCTCTCTCTTTCCCTCCCCGCCCTCTCCCCCCTCCCCCGTCTCTCTCTCTCTCTCTACCTCTACCCCCCCTCTCCCTCTCTCTCTTCGTCTCACATTCCCACACTAAAGACACCGACTCTCTCTTGCTCTACTTATTTTGAACCCCCACCCTCCTTTCTGAGCTCTTTATTTCTTGCTCTCCTTAACTCTCCACTCTCCACCCTCCTCCCCCTCTCCTACAGGCCCTGGAGCTTTTCAAACTTGCTGGCCATTGTCTGCATTCGGATCAACAAACACCGACTTCCTGTTCCCAATCCACTGAAAACAGTAACTACAGTTCCAGAGCTGTAGTATAATATTATGATGGATTATCAAGTATAGGACAAACAGAAAGCTACATAGGTGATATTAACGTAGCCCAGGAAGGAATCAGTTATTCAGATTAAAAGTAATTAAGGTTCAGTTCGGATTATTCCGTCGGAAGGGTTGCGTGTGCCTTACCAACGATGAAGAGGAGGACCCCGATGATGGGCATCAGGCTGAGGTTGAGTGAGCAGCAGAGGGCAATACAGGAGATGATGAAAGCGATGCAGAGGATGAGCAGGCCGATGATCATCAACGCTGCCACTGCCTGGGCCCAAGCTGGAGAATAGACAAACACACACACAGACAAATTATAAACTGGATCTTTGCTGACCATAATTTGAGCAGAACAATGACATGGTCGGTTGAAGGGGAGTCAGACATGTTGTCAGTCATCTTAAAGAAACGGTCGTATCGCTGTATTGTATTGATGTGCTCTATCTATGACAAAGAACTGACGTCAACCTAGTTTAGTAATGCTTTTTTATTAGGAATAGGCTGAACCTAATCGATTAGTCTGTACTCTGTGTAATGTAAATCCATTTAAAAAGAGTATGACAACTGTGTGATGAATGGACCCCTGCTAGGAGTCACAGGGAGTGAGCCACATGCACACCACACCCAACTGTATACCAAATAATTACACTCTCACTCACCACTCTCCCTGTCAAACACTGACTCCCGCACACACACACAGAGAGAGAAAGAGAGAGAGAGAGAGAGAGAGAGAGAGCGAGCAAGGGGAAACATACTCACAGAGCTCAGCCTGCCCAAACCTTAAATTATTAATTTGTTATGTATGGGTGTGTTTGAGACAAGTCTTGCTCAGCAGTTTCAGTCCCAGCGCTGTTGCCAAGCCTCGCTGTTGTCCTGCTCCTACATGTCACTAGGCGACAACTAGTCTGACTGGTGCTGCTTGTAACTAAGCTGTTTTTGTCTCGCTGCTCTAAACACAGATTTGTGTAAAGACTAAAAAACAGACGGCTCGCCAAAAGTTGTGTGAACATGTTGTCAGCAGTATATAAAAATAAAAAGCCCTGATTAAAGTGTTTGTGACTGTGTAGGCTTTAATACCTTTATAGCACAGCAGTGGAGAGGGACAGTCTAGTTTCAGTAAAGTTGGGTGGTATATCTGCATCTGCCGATCCGTGTTAATCCCGTACAGATGTTTGGCACCCACCTCACCTCCTAATCAGAGCCCAATGGCTTCTGTTTCTCTGTATTTCTCTAAGACCCCTTACTAAGTATTAGGACACTATTTCAGAACCCAAACGGTATTCCATTCTAAAATCTGTGTCTTGTTGTCTTGGGTGTGCATGCTGGCATTCTATTTGAGGGTTATCTTTAGTCATGCCCGTCCTCATACTTCAGGTCCTACTGTTAATTCCAAGATCTATGAATTTAGTTTTCACAATATCAACAGAGATCAGTATTGTCAAAAGAAAATTAACTATTAATTATTAAGCACTCCATGGTTACTAAAGAAATGATTGCTGTCGTAAGTGTTAGAAGGAAATTGTAAAGTTCCTGTGAAATGGCCCTGTGGGATTCACTGATCAGTCAAGAAACAGCAATAAAGTTAGTCATCGGACAAAATTCTGGCATGCGGCCTAGTCGGTAATGCTGCTTCCACAAAGTATTTTTCAGCTTTTACTATTATTTAACGAGTTTCAAACTCGATTCGTCGATGTGTTGCACATACAGGTTTTCAACTGAACATTGAATTAGTTTGTTCTCAATTATTTTTGCTTTCTGCACCAGAACTGGTTTTGGTTGGTGATGAATAGTGCAACTTCTGCCTCAATTGTCTCCTCAGTTGACTTAAACACTTTTACAGGCTTCCACAGAAGTGACAGTTCGTAAATGGGTAATGTGCAGAGTAGCTAAACACGAACAACAGCATGTCTAGCCATGACCTAGGGCAAGTCAATGTGTTCCTAGAGCCTCTGTCTGCTACTGATCTGATGGGGACAACAATGCTGCCTTTATGTGCAAACCTCAATTAGCCTCTCTCAGGTTATTCTCTAACTGAATATCAGCATGACACAGGTTTGACAAGAAATACCTTTCCTTGGAATATTTAAATGATTTGAACCTTATTTTGTGCAGAAAAAGACATACACTCGCAGAACTGGAATATGCACTGGGGTGTTTGACCATTCTATTGATATATGTTCTGAAAACAGTGTGTGTTCATAACATATCAGTGACATGGTTCCATCCGCATTGGACCAAACATTATTTTAGAGTTGTCTTTCCTCAGCGAGACTCCCACGGCTGATATACTCGCGTTAACCTTCCAAAAATAGTTCTGGTGTGAACAGGCCTGGAACAGGAGGAGCCACACTGATACAATGTAATAATTACGTCGTTTTGTTCAGGTTGTGGTGTAGGCTACTGTACAAAAACGTCCATAGATTCTATTCTGGTGGGAGAGCCATTTCAACCACGATTTCTGGTTTGGTTATTGTTCTAAACATTGGTTGCGAGTCCAGCTTGCCAACCAGCTAACCAACTGGTTGAGTCACTATAACATTTACATATTTTCCCCAGCTATCTCTTTCCTGTGCAATACAATGAACCTAGGTCGGGTAATAATATCTGCTGAATCAAGACACCGATGTTTTTGACAGTGCTATATATATATATATATATATATATATATATATTTTTTTTTTTTATTCTGCATAACATGGTTGACGCTTCTATACAATAACGATTAATAAAAATAAACTGTATCTAAGGACTAATAATAGGAATGTGAACTTTAGTAAAAAAAAAAGAAGGTTTTTTTCACATAGCTCCTTGAAGTGAGTCATGGCAGAAACGATCTTCAAAGTCCTGTCCAAAGTTCAGTTGGTATTGCCATGGAGTTGAATTCCGAATTCCCTCTCCATTGAATGTCGTTGACAAATTAGCAATGAAAACATAACACGTTTTGAATAAGATGCAACTATGAAAAGATGACTGCTGGTGTCTACTGCTGTCCGTGTTAGTACAATTATTGTGAATATGGTACCTAAAATATACTACTTTGAAATAAAAACATGGTTTCAATAATAATTATAACTGGCCAAAAATATTTAGGGCTGGGCGTTGTATTTTACCTTATATCCACCCCAAGCGAATACTATAGCAGCGCGTCGGCCCTAATGGTAAATTATTCTGACTCAGTATTTTAGCGTAATCGTTAATGTCTTTATCTGCGGGGTTGGTGTGGATATGTAGGCTACTTACGTAATTCCATAAGAGACTTGCAATCCCAGTTGTTGTTCCGTCCTCGGCACTGCGTCCACATACTCGCATAGTGTGATTTGGCATCCTCGTCCTCCACCCATCCTGAAGTAGCAGCGATGGCAATAATGTCAAAAATAATGGCGAAGAGCAGGAGAAGTGGAACAATCCACCTGCATCGGGGATATGCAATTCCACAGCGAAACATTTTTAAAGATCAACCGACAGCACGGAATAAAGATCTCAGCGGCTCAAGCGTCTATCGAAGACAATGTATACAACTGTATTTCACACCGTTTTCAAGACGATCGCAAAGCAATCAACCCCACCCAAGTACGTGAACCGACAGTCAGCAACCTGTTTGGAGACCAAGGGGTTGGGCTTGGGCCGCTGCCGAGGAGACTGCCCAACCTTGACTATTTTACGGTCCACTAACTCTTTCAATGCCGAGCATTCAACGTTGGTTTGAGGTAGCAACAGTGCCTACTGGTGGCAACAAACTTTCAATCTGAAATGTTTAATTAAATCCACCAACAAATACATTAATATATAGGCCTATATCAATCAATACATAAATCATTGTATCTGTCTGTCTGTCTGTCTGTCTGTCTGTCTGTCTGTCTGTCTGTCTGTCTGTCTATCTATCTATATCTACGTATCTATCTATCTATCTATCTATCTATCTATCTATCAATACATACATAAATAAATAAATATATCTATCAATACATACATAGATATACCCTTCAATAAATATATATAGCTATCAATAATACTTTATTGTACATTTTATTTAATGGTTTATTGACACATTTATTGAAGGATATTGAATGATTTATCTGTTGAAGGATTTATAAATATGCCAAATTTATCAGCAATCTAACGGTACACTACTGGCTTAGAACTAGCTGATCCACTTAAAATAAATTAGATAGAGACAACTTAGCTAACATCTTGGAAAGCCTATAACCATATTAGTATGCAATTTCAAAAAGCGGCATGCATTACTTAATAAGCACAGTATACAGTGAAAACTATTTTGAGTAGCATTTAGGAATTGACAGCTTATTATTAGTGGTATACCATCTCAATTCAATCGTTACTATGGTTTTTTTTTGGGACACTTGACAAATATTAAGATTTCACCAAACAACTTCAACTGGGATACAATTTAGTTTCTGTTTATTCCATGGAACTATTCAGTTGTCAAGATGTTCTCAAATGGGCCGGCCAGGTAGCGCGACAGTAGGGGCTGTCCATACTGGACCCTCATCCTTTTCTGTCGTGACCCTGGTCTGGCCTGGATTTTACGATTGTGCTTAAAATGAGCTATCCAGTTTGAGGGACTGCGGAGGCAGTCTCTCCTTTTCTGTCGGGACCTGCTCGTTTGTGGGTCCCTGTCGTATTAAATCCCCTGCTCAGGAAACAGTGTTCTCCTTAGCAAGTACTGTATGAGCAGTTGGCTTGAAGAAAGTGACCTGACTGTTGCAGCTTTTAGCGGCACCAGTCTCTATCCTCTACTTTTTCTCTTTGTTTTGGGGGTCACATGTCAAAGGTCATTGGACCTCACATTGTCTATCCTTAGTGTCTGTCTGTTTCCATCCTCCTCCATCCAGGATGATCACACAAGGATCGGTGCTGGTGGAAACCCCTCCCGTCTCCAGTGTCCTCCCACCCATCGAACCCAGTCCACCTGCCGTCACTGTTCAAATCCAGATTTGGATTTAAACATACCTGTACATTGGAATTGAATCTGAATCTGAATCTGAATCTGAATCTGAATCTGAATCTGAACAGTGATGGCAGGTGCCCTGGGTTTGATGCCAGGCTGGACACTGGAGATGGGCAGGGTTTCCGCGTTGTTGCTGAGCGACCGTGTCCTCTGTGAGCTCCTCTCTCTTTGGATGGGAAATAAGAGGTAGAAGGCGGAGGCAGTGGAGGTGTCCTGCTGACGCAGGTAGATGGTCAGAGACACAGCTTCTCCATTGCCAAAAAAACAGCTCTGTCTACCAGCCTCCTCCATCATGGACTCCTCTCTAAAAGTAGAGTGGCTGCTGTTGGCAACCGGGTCTGGAAAGGACGATGAATGGCGCCACAAGGCCAACACGATTTCCTTTATGTTGAAAGAGTAGGACGTCTGCTGTAGGAAACTAGGAGCTGAGGGGAGATGAGAAAATATGACGTTAAGAGCTTTGTCATACTAGTACACCAATGCATCAAAACATTAGGGAAAGAGTTATAAGCATGGCCATTGATTTACCATACTACCTATACTATAGTAGAATAACAACAATAAGCATGATAAATAAACAACAAGAATGATAAACCTACCAAACTCATTTTGCTCCTCTTGCCTGTCTCTATTCCATCCTATAGCAGGGTTTATATTAGAGGTCAGAAAGAATTTGACCAATTCTGCTATCATCCCTTTCCTGTTGCTGTTCTCAGTGGTTTCAGTCTTGACTCTTTTTCTTTCCCACTGAGCGGTCTGGAATGTTATACTTTGTTGGGTCAGACTAGGGAAGTTCTTCTGTGGGCTAGAAGATGTCTGGTTTGTGGGCAGAGATAAAGCTTCTCCACCGTCCAAATCAGAGCTCAGCCTGTCAGTCTGGCTTCTCTGAAAGTCCACTCTGCTGGCTGAGCGGTGGCCATCGCCAGTGGGGTCTGGAAGAGTTGGGGGAGGTAGGAAGAAGAAAGACTGGTTTTGTTCCATCCTGACAGCGGGGATTATCTGTTGAAGGGAACTCAGGCTTGTCGCTGTGAGGAGGGATTGAGAAGATGAAGATCATGAGTGCGTGGAGTGAGCATGTAGCAGTGTAAGATGAAACATCACCGTCAGCTTCACAGCCAAAAAGAATCAACCATTTGCTTGTTGATGCATAATTAAGGTTATTGAAGAAGACTTAAACCAATGACAACAATAAAAACAAAACACAAGTGATAAACCCACCAACGCGACCATGTTGCCTGTCTTCAACCCCTCCTATACCTGGGCTGATACAGGTTTTGGGGACAGGGGGGCGCTGTTCCGACTTCATTTTCTTTCTGTTTCTGCTTTCGGAGAGTTCTGTCTCTATCCTCTTCCTCTTCCTCTTCCTCTGAGCGGCCTGGAGCAATAGTCCTTGTTGGACCGGACTCGGAATGATGAAGCTGTCCTGCTGGTACAGTGGGAGTTTGGCAATGTCCGTAGACACAGCTTTCGTACTGTCCAATGAGGAAGAGTTTGGTCTTTTATTTGGGCGCCCTCTAGTGGTCAAACCGTTGACATCGGAAGTGGGGTCTGAAAGAGGTGAAGGAGGGAGGAGGATGTTTTGCTCTTTCTTAGGAGAGTCGAGCTTCTGTTGGAAGGAACTTAGCTCTATAGCGATGGATAGGATGAAAAGAAATGGAAAGAAAGAATTTGAAAGTATGAGGTGTGGGACAGAAATGTTATGCATTCAACTTGTTCACCTTTATGTTAATGGAACTTTGATAATGAATGATATCATCAAATATATTGTAACAAGTACAGATAGCCAAACCATTTAGCTGTCTTTTACTCAAGTAATTTGAAAAAAAGGTGTGCAGCATTGAAAAGAGTGAACAATATGCTTACCAAACTCTCCATGTTCCTGTTGCCTGTCTCCATCCCCCACTAAGTCAGACCTATTGATATTTACGGTTGGGACCAAGGGGGGCTGTTCCAACCCATGTTCATGTTTCATGTTCTGTTGCAGCGCTGCCTGCTGTGGGTCACTGTTGAGGTCAAACGTTGATTTAGTTTTGCCCCCAGCCAATAGTGTCAAACTATATAATGCTGCAAGAGCTGTTTTCTAACGGAAGGCTTATCAACACCTACCTGTGGCTGCTTTCAACAGATCCATCCTTGACCCTCTCCGGTTTCAACAAAGGTTTTGTTGGGGTCACACCCTTACTGGGGTCAAAGTTCACATGAGAGGATGTCCTCTTGTCCTCTCTATCCGTGTTGTCACCTTGTAAGGGGATGACAGGATGTCTAGCCATCTCGCGGCGGCTGAATGGCAACAGATTGGCGGTACGCAAAGTATGGAAGCCGGACTTCACACTAGAAGAAATAAATGGATTCTTACATTTAGGACGGTGACATCCTGCTTTATAATGTAACGTCTTCTTAGCACGATTAGGGCCAATTGGACATTTTAATTGATCACTAACTTCTTAGTCTCTGTTATGACATGACAGCACACACACACACACACACACACACACACACACACACACACACACACACAAACCCACACGTTACCTTTTAATGAGACGACTCATGGTGACAAAAGGATGATCCAGGACTTTGGGGGGTGTTATCCTCCTGCTAGCATCCAGTTGAAGCATCTGCTTCATCAGATCCACAAACACCTCCCTGTCCTGAACTTCTGCCATCATTTCGGTCGGCTCCAGGTTAGATGGTAGCTTGAACTGGGAGGGAGAACGGAAGAGGTCAAACAACTCATGGACTCAACTTTGAGTCTTTACTCTTAAGCACCAAAGATAATTTGCTCAGTTCTACAAAATATTGGGTCGTCCGCATAACTGTGGTAGCAGTCAGACATTCTTTGTAAAACTATTTTGATTTTGTATTGTCGTCCTCCTTCATTTTGTTCTCATACGTTTTACATGCAGACCGCCTTAGGGGGTTCAGTTATTCAGAATTAAATGATGAATTGAGAACCTCTTACCCTCTTCAGCTCATCCAAGGAGCCAAAGATGTACCGCCCAGCCTCTTTTGACTTGAGATTTCTGTCACCTTTATACTCCTCTCGGGTCTAAAATGAATGTGAAATGTTTGCTGTTGGTTGGTCTACAGAGCAATCTAAAGTTATTACACACTAATATAATTGTTTTATATCGTAGGATAAGGAAGCCATTGAATGTCAACATTAGAGCAGCGAGGCTAAAGCAAGTGGCATTACCTTGAGCCTCCAGCGTGGTAAATTCCAGTCCGAGCCTCTTACAAAGAAGAAGTTGGTGAAAGCTCCAGCACTAAGCAGGTGGTCAGCTAGCTGACCCTGGGTCTGGGTTATGTAGCGCATCTACAGTAGAGAAGTGAAACATAATTAAAAGCTACATCAACATTTCACACTTTTTGGGTGAGCCATACTGACCATTTCATACGGAGACCTTCCAGGGTAGAGAACGCAACCCAAAAACAAACCCACTGCCACGCAGCCCAGAGACCACATGTCAATGGCTTCCGAGAAGGGAAGGCCCAAGAGGACCTCTGGAGACCTGAAAGTGAAGAAATCAGTAGAAAATAGATTAGACATGACAACAAACTAACAACAACATTATTGTCCAACAGGGATGAGCACATCTCAGCTTCTCACTCTGAACTGTACATCTCACTCTTTGCATATTTGCAAGTGGAAAGATACTCTACACAGAACTCACCTATAGTATCGGGTTTGAATATTGGAGCCCGGTTTCGCGTCAGAGGCATTACAGGCTAAGCCAAAATCAATCATTTTGACCCGGAAGGGCTGTCCCACAGGGCCGACCAGCATGACATTTTCAGGTTTGATGTCTGTGTGGATCAGCCCGAGGTTCTTCAGTTTTTTTAATGCAACGGCCAACTGCAAACATCAAAACATCTAGCAATTAGAGGACTAGCTATCCAACATACAGTCAAATTATGGCATGAAATATTGCCAGTAGTATTACATACATAATACAACAATATAGTACTTCATTATGATAATCTAACCTAAAATAACCACACTAAATACAGTTTCTAAGCAAATAATTTACCTGCTGCACAATGGGCCGTATGTCCTTCAGGGGCATAGGACTGAAATTGATCTGAGCCATATAGTCAAATAGACTGAGCTCCAACAACTCAAACACCAGACAGGTATGGCCTCCGTACTGGAACCACTCGTACCAACGGACAAAGTGGTTCACCTCTGGGTTCTCCCTGCTGATACGCTTCAGCATGGCCACCTGGGTATAAATAATACGTTTTGGATGGATAGAGATGACTAGCTGCAACGTGTCAACATTAATGGGCGTGTGTATGAAAATAATATTTGCTGGCAATATAAAGTCAGCATTGGGCCTACAGTAAGCATGCAAATAAATACGTAGACACACGTTGTCAGCCTTACCTCTGCCATGAGAACGTGATCCGGGTGATTTTTGAAAATCTTGATGGCCACCTCCTTGTTTGTGTCCACCTCCCTACACCGGGCCACTTGGCCAAAGGACCCTTCCCCTAAGAAGGCCTGCACCTCATAGCAGCAGTCAGTGGAGCACAGCAGATCATTCTGGACTATCCTTCCATTGGCAAAGCTGATGTGCGGGTTTGGCAGCAGGGCTGGCATCTCTTTTAAGTTACTCATAACTGGGAGGATATGGACAAGATACAGAGGAAACTAAGTTTTTCAGCAGTTAACCCTCACAATAATATAGTGTTGTGAAAAGTTAATCTAACCTCAAATATTACTGTAACAACTTACATGTCTGTGTACATTCAGTTATATGTTTAAAATGATATCGATATTGTTTCAAAATTCTAGATCTGTCGGTTCCGAATAATGGTTACCATGACACCATTATGACATGGTTAGTCAACAACTAATGAAGGCAGGTGTCTCACTGCATACTCTGCCTACATCATTGTCAGGAGCTCAGATTTAATGCAAACTTAATTCTACATTAGTTTATCCCAGATGTGAACCTTCACTATTTTCTGCCGACAAATAAACAATTGTCAAGCAAAAGTCTGGGAACTAGAGGTGTGCAACAATGCAACATGATATCAATATTAAATTATTATTATTGTATTATTTTATGTGTTTATACAGGCGTAACTGACGGAGACTAGTTCTCTTTCCCAGCAGTGCCCTGTTTAAAAGCATAATATATAAATGAATGCAAAAAACATAAAACAAATAAAAAAAGGAAAATTATAAAAATGTGTTAAAATGTGAGACCAATTTTCCAGCACTGCCCTTGTTAAAGGCAAGACATAACAAACGAAAATAACAAAGTAAAATAAAGAAAGAATTAAGAACAAATAATAACAATATTTACAATGTAGTCAAATTTAGGCAAGCCCAATAAAAAACATAAATACTGTTTCCAATCTTAAACTAATATAAAACTACCACTGCAATTTTTCCTGGGATCAATAATGTAAATTTATTCCATTTATAAAAACATCCAAAAGCTAATGGTCCAAGTTCTGTTATGTATTTTAACCTAAAATATTTAGCTTTCAGCAGGGATGAAGTCTTCTGAGCATGTCCTATGGCTGATGTAATGTAACTAAGTTGCCACCTGCTAGGTATGCGTTTCAGTCAGTCTGGACAAACTTTATAATATTCCATATGAAATTTTTTAGAGGCAGAAGCTTCTGACTCTTCCCAGTGTGATCATTTTATTTACCGGTGCAGTCTACACATTATAAGCAAAAATGTCCCAGTGCTCACAGATATAAAACACACATATTCAAAGAAATATGTCCATAAAGCTGCACACCTCATCTTGCATCTTCTGCTTTTTTCACGTGCGCTTTGAAGAGTGTCAAGTGCCACAACATATAGCATAGGCAAGCCCACTTGTAACGTAAACTAATATAAAAGTACCACTGCAATTTTCCGTGGGATCAATAAAGTAAATTCCATTCCCTTCCATTCCACATCTAAACATACAGTATACAGTATCCTATTAAGATTTTCAAATCAATGACATGACATTTCTACATCATTATCATGTATCATTTTTCATTTATGGTCTGCAGTCTGCAGCATGGATTGCATTCTAAACAGTTTATATAACACATGAAATTACATTACATGTATATAACACTAAAAAACATAAAACATATATATCTTAGCCTACCTGACTGTAGGTTTTCAATGCATGTCTTATATCATATATTAGTACAGTAAGGTGTAATTACTTTAATTCGTCCCGTGGTTGTTATGACAACTTGCATTTTTTGCCATTGTTACATACAATTCTAAGATTCCGAACCTTAAACTTGACTGGCCAATGAAAAGATGGTTGGTCCAACGTTACATACAGTAGGTCTTTCCAAGAAAAGGAATGGGATCCATAAAAACGCGTAACAGCTATGGGCTCAGCTATGGACGATGGAAAGATCATTACATTTTTTATTAAATCCACCAATAAATACATACATACATACATACATACAGACATACATACGTATATCTAGCTATAAATAGGAAATACATTCTTCAATCAATAAATAGGCTACGTAACTATATCCATCAATCATCTCCATCAATAAATATGCCACTGATAAGAAGCAATGTGTAATGTTTGGATATTTTTGTTTAAAGTTGTACATTTAGTTCCCCAGGTTGGATAGGCTATAATAAATAAAACGTTTTATCTGACTTGTGAAATATGTAGGCCTATTCTGTTTCTGAGAACACGTGACACAATTCTTGTTTGTCATCATTCTTTTATACTTCTTTTCATACTTTATACTGTCGAGCATTGCATAGGCCTGCACTTTGTTGCAAATATGACTCCGCAATTTGTTTGGCGAAATTCACACATATGCCTTTCAAATAAATAATGCATATATATACGTTATGAATCTTTAATAGATCTTGAGTTCGAACACTTTATTTCCGTCACGGAATCAAAAAGTATTTTTTCCATCAACATGTCTATTATAGCATATTAGACAAAAGCTTAAAACCGATCAATATTTCAACAAGTAACTACACATCCCAGAGACACTTGCGGGTGAGTTTACGGAAGTACACACAGTAGCTTGGGTTTGCACTGTATACAGTCTGATTGCTCCCAAGCAGGCGGTGTTTGTGCCTTGAATCATTTGAGTCTTTATAAAAATGAAAAATACCGCCACTACAGTGGCAACAGAATTGCTAAATCGAACAGACTCCGTTGACGGAATGACAGTTGAAGAAGAGATTTGTATAATTTGTTTCTATCTCTGGTCAAAACAATATTACTAGTGTGACAAGTAATATTAGCCTTAGCTATTCACAGCATTCATGAAATCCTTGGATTCTGATGAGGAGGAGGAGTTGGGTGCCTACCAACAGAAATTAAGAGGTAAGTCCGTGTATATCTATTTAACATTGACACAGAGAGAGTTGATTTACCGACTCTAGAGACATTATTCTTCAACCTCTTCCTGCATATCATCTTAACTTAACTAATCTCTTCTATATTTAGAAACCATTAAACTCCCATCTACTTAGCCACACCATAGTACACTGCATATGGAAGTATCTTTGTAACAGCGTCGCTTTTCACGATTCCTCTCTTGCAAGCGCCTGATCGTACAAACATGTCTTGGTGGGCATTTTAATGGTTGCAGAAAGGGCTAACCGCAGCATCCAGCGGCTGAGCAGTGCCCTGACTGAGCGCAGCCCTGATGGAAGTGAGGAGGGCGTTAGTGCTGGGGACACCCCTCATAGTGAGGCTGAAGCGGATGGTTCATGGACACAACTGCAACAAAGTGCAGCAGGTGTTGTTTTCGCCGCCACCACATTCCATACATTGCTGGCTGGAAACGTATATAAGTTGCAGTAAACTAAATGGGTTTCTTCATTATCATCTTTGTTTTGTAACAGTTGCTGTAACAGTTGCCTTCTATCCCCTCTCTCAGTGAACCAACTGAAGACCCTACTGCAGAAGCAACAGAGAGGAACACCCACTCCTTTGCCTTCATCGGAGCGGCAGTCCTCCTCTAAAGTATATCAATCTGGATTCAGGAAACAGATCCCTGAAATGTTCCTTTGTTTTGCGTAGTGCATCTTTGCAAATCGAGGAAGTACATCCTCATTTATCAGTGTTTTGCAAATGCACATTGAGATGTCAATTTAGAAATATTTAGTTTTTGTGTGATTCTCTTGGCGTTGTGCTGCTATTGATTGACGACCATCTTGTCCTATCAGAGGGTTCCGGAGGAGGGAGGCTCCGATCTTCCAGCCATTCAGGACCTGGTTCCCATCATCCACAATCAATCTGACTACATTCAGCATCTTGAAGCGGAAGTCAAGTTCTGTAAGGTCTGTCTCCTATTTACTCTATCCCAAACTCTTTTTTTAACAGAACCTGTATTATTAGCTTTCTGGAATTATGCATTTTGTGTGTGTGTGTGTGTGTGTGTGTGTGTGTGTGTGTGTGTGTGTGTGTGTGTGTGTGTGTGTGTGTGTGTGTGTGTGTGTGTGTGTTTGCTCAGGAGGAACTGCTGGGAATGAAGCAGAGGATTAGAGTCGTCGTTGTTGAGAACGAGAAACTCCACTCGGAGCTTAAATCCAAGATGGTGGAGGAAACCCTGAAGGACCCCGCCGTCCTTGATGACATGGTGTGTACGTGCATGTGCATATGCGTGACGTCTATAATAATTCATTTTTATATTTTTAATTTTATTTGTCTATGTGTTCATAATGAGCGGTAGGATGTGGTTCTTGCAGCGATACTATACTTGACCCAGTCTGCATCGAGTCTATTATGTGTATTATTTCTATCCGTCCCCTGGTCCTGTCTGTGTGCTGCCCCCTGCTGTTCAGGATCATCGTGTCTGTTTACCTCCCTCTCAGATGAATGAAACTACAGGAGCTGGGAGTGGATGGACCTCCACCTCCAAACCAGCAAGCGGTTTCTCACAGCAGGCCCACGGCCACACATGGAAGAACGAACTGGTACTGGTGGCTAATACTGTTCCAATAAACTGCACCAAACCGTGTGACAGACAGTTCCGCATATCGCTGTGTAGACGCCTCAGACTTAGAAGCGATCCGGAGTGTACGTTGTCCATGTGTCGGCCGGAGGTTTCATGGCGTGTGTGCTTGTGTTGGTTAGGAGCAGCTGAAGGTGCTGTATCAGGCGCAGACAGAGACGCTGGAGGCGCAGGTCCTCTCTGTCAGGTACCGCCACCACTCTCACGTGCACAGACCTGCCATGATGGATGATTGGCACTACAACTGTGGGGGTTTCCCGTTGATCACTCTCTCGCTCCAATGACCTCTCTCGTACCCAGGAAAGAGCTGTCGGCGGGTCAGAAAGAGTGCGAGGAGGTGAAAGGTCGCCTGAGGCACAGGGAGGCTCAGGCGTCTGCAGACGCGGGGTCAATAGGCAGCGCCCCCCGCGTGGCGGGGCTGTGTCTGAAATGTGCCCAGCACGAGGCTGTGCTGGCAGAGACGCATTCCAACATGCACATTCAGGCCATCGAAAGGCTCACCAAGTCAGTAAACACACAGAAAACACTCACAAACACACACCAATAGAAAAATCACATCAGGTATTAAGGGTTTTAAGAATTCAAATAGAAGTAAAATGTTTTTAGTTTTTTTTATGGGTCATTATGGAGTTTGACAAACAGTAACAGCATAGTTAGACAATGTATTCAAATGAAAATCATTATATGTTGAATGTTGGTGATATATATATGTTTCATATGTTTCAGATATCCCAGCAGCCCTATGCTCTTTCACCCCTGAGGACAGTAACAACTCTTGTTTTAACAAACATGAATTCAAATAACATAAACTTAACACAGTGTGTGTGTGTGTGTGCATGTGCGTGTGCGTGTGCGTGTGCGCGTGTGTGTGCACGTGTGCGTGCGTGCGTGCGTGTGTACGTTTGTGTGTGTGTGTGTGTTTGCGCTGCAGAGAGCGGGACGAGCTGATGGCTGTGCTGTGCTCCGTGCGGGCCAGCCAGGCTGAGGCCCAGCAGAGGGAGTGGACGGCCTACCAGCAGGTCAAACAGGCCGTGGAGATGGCCGAGGAGGCCAACCTGGACAAGACCCGGGTCAGAGGGCGCACCCGCAAACACATGCAAACACACGCAAACACACGCAAACACACGTCCCCTCAGCCGTAGTTCAGCACACGCCAACACACATCCCTTCAACCGTAGTCCAGCACACGTGCACATTCCCAGTGCCGCGTGTGGAAATGTTGTCCCCTTCCTGTGTTGAGCAGCAGCTGAACCATATACTGTACGTTGAACTCATGGTCCGACAGGCAGGTCACGACCTTTGATAGTTATACTATGCGAATGACCCTGTTGTTACCTCATGTCCACTCTGTGACGTCAGGAATGTCATTTGTTCCCAAATGGACGTCCTCTTACCTTGCACCCATCCCGCTGATGGCTTTGTGTACAATTGTGCGTGCTTTCTGTGCGTGTGTCCATGTCCGTGTGCAGGCGGTGATGCAGTGCGAGCAGGTGTCCAGGGAGCTGGCCAGGCAGAGGGAGAGGCTGGAGAAGGAGGTGGCGGCTCAGCAGGAGCGGCTGGGGGAGGCCAGAGTGGAGGCGCGAGCCGAGGCTCTTAAAGAGAAACAGGAGCTCACGCAAACGGTACCATCACTCTAGCGACCATAACGTGTGTGTGTGTGCTCTGTGTCGGTCACAGAATATATATTAAGATTATTTTAAGGTTATTGTGCGGGGTAAAGGTTGACCGTAACAAACTAAGAGTGCAGATAAAGTACAGACGATGACTTACCTCAAGTGTATTTTTTTTGTATGGAATGCATAGTATTGTGCATGACGGCCATTTTTACCCTCATCGCCAACTAAATAAGAAGTGGAACGGTGCGACTGCGGTGTATGCGTGGGGTTTTAAACGGTTTGGTGTCTGTGGCGCGGCGCAGGTGGGCGGTCTGTCACAGCGCGTGGCGGAGCTGGAAGGCCAGGTGGACAGAGGAGACCGAGAGAGAGTCACGCTGACCAATCAGCTAGACGAGGCGCTACGCCAACTGACCAACCAGGAGAAAGACACCGCCAAGGTACAGCAGCAATCTGTGTGTGTATGTGTGTGTATGTGTGTATGTGTGTGTGTGTGTATGTATGTGTGTATGTATGTATGTATGTGTGTGTATGTGTGTGTGTATGTATGTGTGTGTGGGTGTATGTGTGTGTGTGTGTGTGTGTGTGTGTCTGTATGTGTGGGTGTATGTATGTGTGTGTATGTATGTGTGTGTGTATGTGTGTGTGTGTGTAGGTATGTGTGTGTGTGTATGTGTGTGTGTATGTGTGTGTGTATGTATGTGTGTGTGTGTACACACGTGTCAGTGTGGGTCTCCTGCTACTAGTGCTTCTGTTTGTTTAAACGTCAAGTCCATGTGAAGTGCAGAGTATGCTGTGTCTGCTATCTGCTGTGTCTGGTCATAGTTTAGCTGAAGCGTTTATCTAGCCTGGCATATTTGTTTGCTCTCTATTTGTGCAATAAATCCATGTCTGATATTGTTTAAAATGTCGCCCACCCATTTAGCCTACAAATGTTTTGACTTTGTTGTAATGCAGGGTATTGCCACTTGGTGGCACCAAAGCCTTTTAAATCCCAGGATTGTATTGTGAGTTCGGCTTTCTGGACTGTCTGTGGAGAGGAAGCAATGCAGTGTGCTACTGTGTTCAAGCGGAGCAATCATTAACCCGCCATTAGTTACCCAGAAACTCCTCAGTGAATCACATTGAGTCTTTTGACTTTGCTTTGTACTTGATAGATGTTAACATAACTCCTGTTTTTTTAACAGAATCTACCTCTGTCCTCTCTCTTGAAAACGGATGTGAATGTCAATGACACTACCCGGTTTAATAAAATAATAACTTGTGTGTGTGTGTGTGTGTGTGTGTGTGTGTGTGTGTGTGTGTGTGTGTGTCCAGGTCTGCGGCGAGCTGCGTCACAGAGAGAGCCAGGCCCAGCTGAGGAGAGAGGAGGCGGAGAGGGAGCTGCGGGACGTCAGTGCCAGGGCCTCCAGAGAGGCGGAGAAGGCTGCCCAGGTCGGTCTCAGCGGCCCGGCACCCTGGAGCGGCCCATTGGTGTCTGCTGCCTTCCTCACACCTTACGAGCTGCTGTAGCTCCAGAGAGCCTCCTTGGAACGGGAGAGTGTGTGTGTGTGTCGCTTTTCTTCTCTTTTGTTCTCTCATCTATCTTTCTTCTCTCCTTTCTTCCCTCCTCTCTGCGGGACAGGAAGTGGAGAGGCTGAGCTTAGAGCTGGTTGGCTGTCGCCAGCGCCTGGAGGCGGTCCAGCGAGACGGCAGCCAATCGCAGGCCGAGGCCCTGAGCCTGGCAGAACAGCTGGCCTCCGCCCAGCGCCAACTGCACCTCACCAGGTAACACCTAATCCTATTACACATGCTGCCCCACACACACACACACACACACACAGCCAGACAGCTACCCTCTGGCCAGCTCCAGGAGCGTGGCCAGTCCGCCGTGCGGCGCTGTCAGTCCCCAAGCCAGCACCAACTGGACCCCACCAGGTCACCCCTAATCCTATTAGACGTGCCCCAACACAACTCGCCTGCCACTCAGCCTGCCACTCTGCCTGCTCTCGGCCTGCCACTCTGCCTGCTCTCGGTCTGCTCTCGGTCTGCTCTCGGTCTGCTCTCGGTCTGCCACTCGCCCTGCTCTCGGTCTGCTCTCGGTCTGCTCTCGGTCTGCCACTCGCCCTGCTCTCGGTCTGCTCTCGGTCTGCTCTCGGTCTGCCACTCGCCCTGCTCTCGGTCTGCTCTCGGTCTGCTCTCGGTCTGCTCTCGGCCTGCTCTCGGTCTGCTCTCGGTCTGCCACTCGCCCTGCTCTCGGTCTGCCACTCGCCCTTCTCTGGGTGTGGCACTCGCCCTGCTCTGGGTCTGCCACTCGCCCTGCTCTCGGTCTGCTCTCGGCCTGCTCTCGGCCTGCTCTCGCCACTCGCCCTGCTCTCGGTCTGCCACTCGCCCTGCTCTCGGTCTGCTCTCGGCCTGCTCTCGGTCTGCTCTCGGTCTGCCACTCGCCCTGCTCTCGGTCTGCTCTCTCTGCACTCGGTCTGCTCTCGGCCTGCTCTCGGTCTGCTCTCGGTCTGCCACTCGCCCTGCTCTCGGTCTGCTCTCGGTCTGCTCTCGGTCTGCCACTCGCCCTGCTCTCGCCCTGCTCTCGGTCTGCTCTCGGTCTGCTCTCGGTCTGCTCTCGGTCTGCTCTCGGCCTGCTCTCGGTCTGCTCTCGGTCTGCTCTCGGTCTGCTCTCGGTCTGCTCTCGGTCTGCCACTCGGCCTGCTCTCGGTCTGCCTCTCGGTCTGCTCTCGGCCTGCTCTCGCCCTGTCCCGGCCCCCACGGCAACACCCCGTAGTCGGGCAGAGTTTGGTCGAGCCCAGCTCGTCCTAGTCCCGTCCTGTGGTAGCACAGCATGGCCCAGCTCGGCCCGGCCCTGCCCCCCTTCTGCACAGTGCCCTACCTGAGCAGTGCCAGCCACCAACCTAGCACCAACTGGAGCCCACCAGGTCCCCGTTAATCCTGTTAGACACGGCCTGTCACCAGGAACACACAACGACCATGCTGCACCACATCTCCCTGCCCAGACCCTTAGCCCAGCTCAGCCCAGCCCAGCCCAGCTCAGCCCAGTTTAGCCCTGTCCAGCCCTGCCCAGCTCAGCCCAGCTAGACCCAGACCCTTAGCCCAGCGCAGCCCAGCCCAGCCCAGCTCAGCCCAGCTAGACCAAGACCCTTAGCCCAGCCCAGCCCAGCCCAGTTTAGCCTAGCTTAGCCCAGCTCATCCTAGCCCAGTTTAGCCCAGTTTAGCCGATCCAGAGTGGGCCTGAAAAGCAGCGGTGTAGTCAGGACGTCTCGTCTCCGTCCCTGGGCCAGTGCAGCGCAGCATCCTGGCAGCCTCCCTCTAGCAGTTGGGCTGGCAGTCCGTGGCCACCCGCACCCCTGGTGCCACCCGCCCGTGCCCCCCCCTCCGCACGCGCTCGTCCTCGCCGTGGGCACTACCAGCACCTCCCCCCCCCCTCCCCTCCCTCTGTCCGCTGGCTGCGGTGCCAGGCCGTGGCAGCCCCCCCCCCCCCTCCTCCCCTCCCTCTGTCCGCTGGCTGCGGTGCCAGGCCGTGGCAGCCCACCCCCCACTCCCCCACTCCCGGCTGGCAGCAGAGGTGTCGGAGACGGCCACAGATGTGCGGCGGAGGCGGAGGCCCGCGGTGCCGGAGCGAGGCTGGCAGACCGGCTCCGTGACGACCGCGCCGCTGCCCCAGCGCTGATCTCTGGTTAAGGGGGTTTGTCTGCCAGACAGCCAGCTCTAACACGTCGGCGCCATGGCGGCTCCGTGCTGGGCGCGCGCTCGTGTTTGTGTGTGTGTGTGTGTGTGTGTGTGTGTGTGTGTGTGTGTGTGTGTGTGTGTGTGGCCAGCTGTGGAGGACATGGCTTTACTTTGGTTGCGTGGTGACACTGAGGCGTTGATAGCGGAGGGAGCCAGAGCCACCTCAAAGTCTCTGTTACCCAGCGAGGAGGAGGAGGAGGAGGAGGAGGAGGAGGAGGAGGGTGTTATGGGTTGAATGACCCTTTGTTCTGCCTGAACAACGGAGCAGGTCGGGCCAACCATTGCTGAAACTTCAATGTTTGGAATACATGACACACGCACACACACACACACACACACACACACACACACACACACAGACACACACACACACACACACAGACAGACCAGCTGTGGGTGACATCTGGACATGGCCTCAGATAGTCCTCCGTCAGGCCAGGCCAGACAGATCCACTTATTACCGTGGCCGTGTTGCTTGCGTTTCTCTCTCCTCCACCCCACCCCCCCACCCCCCCCACCCCCCCGTGCCTGCCTCTGCCTCTGCCTCTTGTCCATCTGCAGCCCCTCTGGGGTGGTGGAGTTCAGTCAGAGTCACGTCCTGCTGCGCCCCCCGCTGTTCACTGTGAGGCGATGCGGGCCTCTTTGTAGCGGCGGATGGCCTGTGTCCAAAATGTGTGTCGTGCTTTTTTTAGTTTGTTGTCGTGTCTTTGTAGTTAAAGCAGTCGGGGTGTTTGAGGGGCCGGGGGGGCATTTTGTAGCTGGGATTGCCGCTGCGAGTGTGTGTGTGTGTGTGTCTGTGTGTGTGTGTATGTGTGTCTGTGTGTGTGTGTGTGTATTTGTGTCTGTGTGTGTGTGTCTGTGTATGAGTGTGTGTGTGTGTGTGTGTGCATGTGTGTGTGTGTGTGTCTGTGTGTGTCTGTGTGTGTGTGTGTGTGTGTCTGTGTGTGTGTGTGTGTGTGTGTGTGTGTGTGTGTGTGTGTGTGTGTGTGTGTGTGTGTGTGTGTGTTCCAGAGGAGCGGGGCTGGAAGGGCTGGAGGCCCGACCTTGATTCCCGCTCTCTCTCTTCCCCCCCCCCCCCCCCCCCCCACCCCCCCCCTCCCCCACGGCCCGAATGATCACAGCTCCTCTTCACATAGTGGGGGGAACATGAAGCACCAGCAGCCTCCTGTTTGATTCCTGATAGCCTGCCCCCCTCCACACACACACACACACACACACACACACACACACACACACACACACACACACACACACACACATGCCCTGCGGGGTCCCCCGGCGGCTGGCGAGGCGCACGGCTCTCCGATTGGATCATCAGCCAGCTGTGAGTTGGGCGGTCCGGGATCTGCCGTAATCCCGGCCACTCTGTTCACATCCCGGCACACACGCCCGCGGCCCGGCGGAGGGCTTTAGCGCGTTTGTTTTGTTTGTCTGTTTGCTCGCCGCCACCGCCGTCGTCTCTCCCTTCCTCCTCTTCCCTCCCTCCCTCTGTTCCCCTCAGGGAGCCCTCACAAGCCCGAGAACCAAACGCCATCGCGCAAGCTCCTTCCCTCGCCAGATATGTACGGCCACCACCACCGCTGTGGGTGCGTGCGTGCGTTCGGGGTGTGTGTGTGTGCGTGCGTGCGTGCGTGCGTGCGTGCGTGCGTGCGTGCGTGCGTGTGTGTGTGTGTGTGTGGAGGTAGGTGATTTGGTCATGTTGTGGGATTGCACTGTGGCCTGGATGTTGGAAGGCGGTTTGGGCAGCGCAAACATCCTCTCCTGGCGTTTAGACCGACTTCAAATTGAGCATGCATTTTAATGAGGGGGGGAGAGTTTGGGACTAAGCTGTGACTGGCAGTGTGTACTGGACTCAACTGGGCTGGACCGGACCAGACCGGCCCGAACCAAACTGGACTGGCAGACAGAGGGCGCTCAGAGAGGATGCCATGCTGACACAGAAGATCAGCCTCAGCTAAGACGAGATAAGATCTCCTAAGATCTCATAGTAAAGTGAAATAGGGGAAACACTTAGATGACTGTCGGTTTACCTTAACAGCACTTTCTGTAGACCCAGTCTGCATTAGGGGGGAAACAAGAACGTGAGCGGCTATCGTAAAACAAACTCAAATCAATAGTGTTCTGTAGTATAGTATAGTATAGTAAAACAAACTCAAATCAATAGTGTTCTGTAGTATAGTAAAACAAACTCAAATCAATAGTGTTCTATAGTATAGTAAAACAAACTCAAATCAATAGTGTTCTGTAGTATAGTAAAACAAACTCAAATCAATAGTGTTCTATAGTATAGTAAAACAAACTCAAATCAATAGTGTTCTATAGTATAGTAAAACAAACTCAAATCAAAAGTGTTCTATAGTATAGTAAAACAAACTCAAATCAATAGTGTTCTATAGTATCAGGAGCAGAGAGGAGGCTGCGTTCTCAAACTGGTAGGACAGTAGACCCGCAGGCAGGCAGGCAGGCAGGCAGGCAGGCAGGCAAACAGACAGACCAGGATGAGCAGGCAGGCAGGCAGGCAGGCAGGCAGGCAGTCAGACAGATTGACAGACCAGGATAAACAGACAGACAGACAAACAGGCAGGCAGGCAGGCAGACAGACAGACAGTCAGGCAGGCAGACAGGCAGGCAAACAGACAGACCAGGATGAACAGGCAGGCAGGCAGGCAGATTGACAGACCAGGATAAACAGACAGACAAACAGGCAGGCAAGCAGACAGGCAGGCAGACAGACAGGCAGACAGGCAGGCAGGCAGGCAGGCAAGCAGACAGGCAGGCAGACAGACAGGCAGACAGGCAGGCAGACAGACAGGCAGACAGACAGGCAGAGGTACTTCGACCTCCCTCATTTAAGACACGCTGTTACAGCCCTTCGGACAAACAGCGATACGCAGGCATCAGGGACAGAGGAAAGAATAAGAGGAGAGGCGGTATGAAGGAATGGAGAGAGAGAGCGAGGGAGGGAGGGAGAGGGGGAGGGAGGGAGAGGGGGAGGGGGGGGGGTATCGGGCTCATGAGACTGTCGGCACCCGCCGCCGAGTGATGCTGATGCAAAGTTCCACGTTGAAACTCTGAACTCTAAGAAACATGACGTGCTTCTCTGCGCCACCTCGCTCCCCTCCTCCTCCTCCTCCTCCTCCTCCTCCTCCTCCTCCTCCTCTCCCCGGCAGCGGGGTCTGGGAGGGAGGGGAAGTGTAAATGAGGAAGGTGAGGCAGCAGATGCCGGCTCCCGCCAGAGGCTGCTTTACGGGGAGAGAGAAATCTGGGCGCGACAAAACTGCTGCAAAACCCGCTCGGCGGGAGGCCCTTGTCCAATCAGAGGCCAGATAAAAGGCCGGGCGCCACGCGGGCCGCGCTCCTGTCGGAGAGGTGGGCGCGGTAATGAACCTCCGACCGCTGCCAGCGCGCCGGACACACTCGCGCACACACACACACATGCCGCCTCGCGCATCACACCGCCTGTCTTGCTCGTGTGCGCGTGTGTGTGTGTGTTTACCCGCTTGCCCTTGCGTGTGTGTTTGTGTTCCTTGTGCACACTGTGAAGGCTAATTCTATGTGTCAGTATGAGACTGTGTGAACTCTTGGACTAAGCTGTGACGTGCGTGCGCGTGTGTGTGTGTGTGTGTGTGTGTGTGTGTGTGTGTGTGTGTGTGTGTGTGTGTGTGTGTGTGTGTGTGTGTGTGTGTGTGTGTGTGTGTGTGTGTGTGTGTGTGTGTGTGTGTGTGTGCGCGCGCGCCGTAGCAGCAGCAGCAGCAGCGCGGCACTGCCAGGTAGGAGGGCGGGCGCTGGGTAGCTGGGAGGCAGCCACGGTGTTGGGGAGCAGATGGCGTCAGGGTTGGCGGGGGAGGGACTGCTTAGCACAACTAATCAGACAGTTACGGATAGGGCAGCTGGGAGGGCCGTCGGCCAGCCCCGCGTCTGCCTGCCTGCGTGTGTGCGTGTGTGTGTGTGTGTGTGTGAGGGGGCCGGGATGTTGACAGTGGTGGGCCTGGCGACCGAGACCTTGCCGTGTTCTCACCTCTCTGTCGGGCGTGCCCTCTCCCCGCCGGCCCCGCCATCACACCTCCGCCATCCTCCCGTCTCCCTCCGCCTTTAGAGCCGCGGCACCTGCCCGCTCCGGAGACGTAGTCCCCTCTCTGTCCTCTCTCTTTGTCTTCCCCTCTCTCAGGCTCTCTTCCGCCTTGTTTTTTGTCCAGTGGCTATAGTAGTCCATCCTGTCTTCTGAGGAACTACATTACCCAGTAGGCTTTGTTTGTCTTTTCTTTATAGGGGCAGTGCTTTATATGTTTGTAAAGCTAGATAGCTGGATCAGTTCAGCGGAGTTAAGGCCCACACATCCACAACGTAGTCCCAGTACTTGGTCTGCCCTGTAGTTCCCCCCTGTCCTTTAAATAGCAACGTGTTCCTGCTTCCTGTTTACCTTTCTGTCCCTTTGAGGAACACATGGTAGCTGGTAGGTGCACGCGGTTCATGCGTCACCAGGGTCTCGTGGTGACAACGCCTCCCTCCATGCCTGCGGCCCAAAGCCCGTCTCTCCATCTCCATCCATCTCTCCATCCTGCAGGGGTGGGGGCGGGGGGGGGGGACAGAACAGACAGATCGCTGACTGGGGGGGACCTGAGGCAAAATGGAGGCAAATCTGTCGGGTGCAACTGTTGTCACCAGGGCCAAGTCTGCCCTGGGAGGCTGGCCTACTTACTGTAGCGCTCCTGGTGCACCATCCATCCCTCCCTCGCTCCCACGCTGTTCATCCCCCTTTCCCATGACGCTGACACCGTTTTCTTTCTCCCTACTTTCTTTCTATCCCTCCGCGCCTCCTTTCGTTTGCGATAAACGAAGCTGATATTCTGGAAGTGGAGGCTGTGCACACATTGGGACAATGACGTCGTGCATTAGTGGGACGTGTAAGATTGGGAGTTTTCATCGTTTGCTTTTGAAACGTTTGAACAGTTGGGAGACCAAAAGCAACGTGACCCCCTGCAATATGTTCAAATGGTTTCACTGTGCTTTGTGAACACATCTTTGTCCCAGCTCCTGTGATTCAGAAAGAGTTTGTTTCTAAAAGATCCTGTCAACTGCAAAAATGTGTGTGCGCGCGCGCGCTCGCGTGTGTGCGTGTGTGCGTGCGTGCGTGCGTGCGTGTGTGTGTGATCGTCGTCTGTGAGCCTTTGTGTCTCCACGTAGCCCTGCTGTCACGGTGGCACCGTCGGTGGAGGCCGTGCCCATAGCCCAGTGGGCAGTGCCTTTCATCCGCCGGGACGCGGCCCTCTCCCTCCCGTCCCCATCGCCTCCTCCGCTTTGCTCCTCTCCCCGTCTCTGCTCTCCGTTACCTTAACCCCCCTCTCCCTCCGCTGCCGCGTCTGTCTCTCTCTCTCTCTCTCTCTCTCTCTCTCCCCGGCTCCTCGTCCGCAGCGGGCAGCGTGGTGTCAGTCCAGACGCGGTCGGTAGCGGGACGCTGCCCCACACAGCAGATGGCATCAGGAGAGGACAAACAAAGACTGACGTGCTACACCAGAGAGAGGAGGAGGAGAGGAAGGAGAGATGAGGACAGAGAGAGAGCGTCCAGAGGCTGTGGCCGAGGCCAGCTCCTTGGGAAAGGGGTTTTTAGGATGGGGGGGGTGCAGTGAGAAACCAGGTTGGGACACCTCCCTACAGCTCCAGAGTAGACCCTGCAGAGTAGACCCGCAGAGTAGACAAGACACTCTCTGTTTTCCCCGTGTCGGCGACCTCACTGAAGGGGCTCCACCCTTCTTTGTGGAGGAGAGGAGAGGAGAGGAGTGGAGAGGAGAGGAGGGGAGGGGAGAGGAGAGGAGGGGAGGGGAGAGGAGAGGAGAGGAGCGGAGGGGAGGGGAGGAGAGGAGGTAAAGGAGGAGTGTTGTTTACAGTACGGTTGGTGTGTCATGGAGGCAGCAGACTCACAGTAGTCTAACTATTCAAAGACATGATGGACAGCAGTCAGTGTCGATGCAGGCTGACAGCAGAGACCTGTCACTTATCTGTCGGAAGGTCATCTTTCTGCACACTTTGCTTTCAGCTCCTATCTTTCCCCCTTAGAGCTGGGGGTCTGACATAGATCAATATAATTATCCAAAATTTGAATTCTAACTTTGCAACACGTCACACTGTCTGATTTTCTTGTCATCTTCGTTTTTTAAGATCATCAAATATTATTTTAGACAGTCTTACTTAACCACTCCACTTTTAGCTTGGTGTTTGAACGATATCATATCATTTTAATATAATCATACATTTTCTTGTTATTTTAACGGTGTTGTGGTTTTAATTATCGGTTTTATACTCGTGTGAAAATAATAATTTTACTCATACACTGCTAATTGTGTTCAGAGGAAATCTTAAAAGAGAAAAATGTTAATACGGAGCTTTTCCTTTATCAAATGCGCATTTCAGTTCCGATGTCAAAAATATATTTGTGTTTGTAATTGAAGATTTTCATCTGCAAAATCCTTTATGTTGTGGTGTAGTCAACAGCGGAATTACACTTTTTTTTTTCTCTCTCTCTCTCCCTGTTATGTTATGAATTCCTGTTATTGATATTCATTTCCCAACATATGTTCACAGCTATTTGTGTATACGTAGTGTAGATTAGAGACAGGTTTGTGGATCCGGTCATTATGACATTGCTGTGTTTATTTTTAAAACCACAGATGTCCACACAGTTAGATGCCTCTTCGCGCTCTTGACGAGGATTGTCTGTGCCAATTAACAGATTAACGCACGCGTAAGTTTGACTTTACGAAGCCTCGTCTGATCCTACAGGTCTGAGCTGACTCCTGGGCCATCTTGACGGAGGAGATTGGCCAGAGAGGGCATATACGCCCGAACAGAAGGACTAGTTTGAGTTCAAATGTTAGTCTGCGTGCGTGCGGTTTGTGTGCGGGAGCATTTCGTTAGCCCCCCTTTGTGTACACATGCGCGGCGGCGTGCGAAAGAGGAAAACAGAGGAGCTATGCTTTTATCTGTTTTCCGAGGGAGAGTAAATGTTTGTGTTTGCTGAGTGAGTGAGTGAGGGAGGGAGGAAGAGGAGGGGAGAAGAGGAGAAGGGGGGGGGGCACATGGTGGAGTAGTAAACGAGCGGAGGATGCGCTGGGGCCGTGTGCTGCCGGTGACCTTGAGGGGGCTCACCGCTCCTTGAAGAAGAAAGCGCCGGGCCTACCCGCTGTAAACAAAGTTGACTCTCCGACAGATGGATTGAATGACAGAGAGGTTGGGAGCGCCAGAATGGGCCTGGCAGCGCTGCGGCGAGCGCAGAGAGAGGGAGAGGGAGGGAGAGGGAGGGAGGGAGGGAGGAGAGGAGAGGAGCTCTGGCCAACAGGAGAGGAGGTGTGAACAGGTGCAGGGCTGCTGAAGGAAGAACCAGCAGATGGAGAGAGACAGAGCCAGTTTAGTTAAAGGAAAAAGGGGTGGGAGGGAACCGGGTAGGGGAGGAGGGGGATGAGAGGGACGGATGGAGGGAGGGAGGGAGGCAGCGAAAAAAAGAAAAAAAAAAGGGATGGGAGCGGAGATAAGAGCCCTCAGGATGGATGGGAAGATGGAGAGAGCACAGAGTGAACGAAGGGTGTTTATTGTGCGGGTTGTTTTAGTGTTTGATCCATGTATTTCAGAGAGACGGAGAGGGAGGGAGGTGTGTCAGAAGAGTGTGATTGACTTACATCACCCAGTGGCTAAATAAAATGTGTCGGAACACATGAAGGTTTGTGTGTGTGTGTATGTGTGTGCGTGTGTGTTTGTGTGTGTGTGTGTGAGGCGGGGGTTACTGCACTTTGTGCAAGCCCGGCAATACAGTGGATAATACGCTGTGGCAAGCGTTCCGTTTGCGTCTGTCTTTGCTTCACAGTACTGTATTCCTTGGCACGGCCACGCGGATGACACTATATAAGTGTACTTTGGAATGGCGCTGGCTCTCCTTCTTTCCAACCAAAGAATTGGTTGCCGGGCGCCCATATGCGTTAGACTCGGGGATATCGCTGAGTTCTGGTGAATTGATTTGAATAAGCGGCTGAATGAACTGTGCCATGAATCACAGTGAGATTCCCTCACACAACTGCTATTATCAGCTGTGTTGAGCATGCTGGGGTATTGATAGTGTTAGCAATCTACATAGGCTCTGTGGTTTTTGATGGCCTGCTGGTTTGGGAGTAGTTCTCTCTCTCTGTGCGTGTGTGCGTGTGTGCGTGTGTGCGTGTGTGCGTGCGTGCGTGCGTGCGTGCGTGCGTGCGTGCGTGCGTGCGTGCGTGCGTGCGTGCGTGCGTGCGTGTTTCAATATGTTTTTTAATTGCATGCTTCCATTTTGATGAATAGAGATAAATGAAAATGACTGGCAGTTATTTTGATGTGGAATTGTCTATTTCAATCATTGAAATGATAAAGATGAATAATTAACATAATTTATTTTTGCTTATTCCAATTTGTCGCGAGGCGTCCGTTAACGAATGATTTAAACCTTTACTCCAACCAAAGCATCGGGGAGAAACTTATCCTCGGCCCACTTTGCAAAAAGTACAAAAGTGGACAGCATGCTCAGTTTGGAAACTCTGCGTTTGAGTGTATTTCTGTTGGTTAAGGTTGTGTGTTCAGCTCTTTCTCACACCGACAGTAGTCCGTGCGTCTGGTGTTTGTGAGCGCCGCCCAAGTCCACCGGCTGACTCCAATTTACGCTCGTTTCTAGTAAGCGCAGCATTTGGTCATTCCTGGCGTGGGATCCCGCTGCACCGCGGGGTGCTGCGATCGGCGCGCTCTGATGGGCCCTGGCATCCCACATCTAATGGGCGACAGCTTGAATAGTGCCCACTTAAGCAGCCGCGGCCGGGGCCTCGCCTAGCTCACGGGCTCCGGCCGGGCCAGCTAGCCTGCTGCCGACCCCCCTGCCACCCCACCGCCAAACCTCCCACTCCGTCAGGCCCCCTGTACCTGGCCCTGACCCCCCCCCCCCCCCCGACCCCTGACCCCTGACCCTGATTCAGCCCCCGGCTCACCCGGCCACACCACGTCGCTGCGCTCGCCCTGCCGGCTGTGGCTCCAGGCTCGTCACCGAGGACTGCCAGCCACGACCCAGCTCTGACCCCCAGAACCCCCGTCTCCATCCACGACCCAGCTCTGCCCCCCAGAACCCCCGTCTCCAGCCTTCAGATAGACCTCCAGAACCCCGTCTCCATCCTTCAGATAGACCTCTGCACGCTGGGCAATGCCCGGACCGAGACCTGTGCTCGTCACCGACCCCGACACCCATCCCCCGAGCCCCCCCACCGAGCCCCCAGAGCCCCCCCGAGCCCCACAGAGCCTCCCAGAGCCTCTCAGCTCCCGTCCGGCCCTGCTCCCATCACACAGAGACATTAGGCCCTGCGGCCCTGTCCACCAGTTCAGCCAGTCAACAAACAGAGGCAGGGCCAGGGCTGGGACTGGGCTGGAGGGTCATCGGAAGTCTACCCTCCAGTCCCCCCCCCCCCCATGCAGCACACGCTCCGTCCTATTATATTATATTATATTCCATTCCATTCAATTCTGATCTATTCTGATTTGAAGCGATAACAAAATGGTATATAATTAAGATCAAGTTTTTGTCAGTGAAGTCTCTGAGTGATGGTCTTTCCGTGGCTGCCTCGCCCTTTGTCTCAGACTGTTTCGTCTTGTCAGTGTGCGTGCGATCCTCTGTGCTCCTCTCATGTTTTTCTGCTCGTCTTCAGTCTCTCTCTGTCTACCTGTCTCTCTCTCTGTCTCTCTTTCATTGAAGGGGCTCCTTCCCATTCTTTTCCCCTCTCGTCCACGACGGCCGGCTCTCTCTTCTTCCGTAAAAAAAAGCTAAACTTTTCCACCCTTCATCGAGGTCTTCCTCGCCGTTGTCGTCGAACCAAAACTCCTCTCCCCACCGTCGCCCGCTCCCGCTAGCTGCTGGAACTTTCTGGCCGGCTGTCGGATGCTAATTGGTGGGTAAACAGGTCTGGTGTGAGGCTGTGAGGCTGGGCCCCCCTGGAACCCCTCGCAGGACCAAATGGCTGGCAGAGCCCGCCCGCCATCTCCCGCTGAGCCCTGGTGTTTCAGGCTGCTGTTCAAGCCCAGCGGGGGTTCACACACACACACACACACACACACACACAACACGACGCGCACACATACCCAGTACGTACACACTTTTTCCTGGTGTCCCCTGCACACCCGCCACCCGCGTTCGCACCCCAGACAGCAGGACAGCAGGATAACACACAGACACACACACACACGCGCACACACGCACACACACACACACACACACACACACACACGGACGCTTTCAGACAGACGCGGTCACTTTGGCGACGCGGGCCAAGCGCTGCAGGGGAGAAAAGTTTTCACTTGAACTGGAGATTCTCTCTTCATTAGCGCCTTTGGACTTCTAGGGGGAGTTTTGTTTGTTAGTTGGCTTTTCCTTTCACGGTGGCGTTTCATCTCGTTCTGTCCCTCTGTTGTCGTGAGTTTGTTGGAGACGGATGGATCCTTTGTGGTGGTGTGTTATTTTTCATTTCCGTAGCGCTTGTATGAAAATAGTGTAAACGGTCTAGCAGTGAAAGGTTTAGTCTTGTTCTACAGTTTATAAAAGATCATATTAAAACAACAAAAAAATTTAACAAAAAATGTGTGCAAAAAATGTGTGCTGCCCACATCCCTATAGAAGAATGTTGCTTACATGAACAAAGTGTAATGTTTTGCCGACGTTACCAGTCCCGAACACAGCCAAACGTTCTCAAAAGTTGTGGTTTAAAGACAGCTTTTGTATACACAAATGTGTGTATTCATGTTAGTGAGCGAGTGCAAATGTGTGTGCACGTGCGTTTTTGTGCGTGCGCTTTGGTGGACAGCTGCAGAATCACCCAGGGGTCCTCTGTCTGACTGAGGCCTGACACATTTAACCTTCCACCCCCCTCCCGAGCCTACTCTTCCCTGGTATTCTTGTCTTCTCCTCGTTCTTTCGCTCAAGCTGTCTCTCTTTCCTTCTTCTCCGTTGCATTATCCCTCTCTTTATCGCTCTCCAATAAACACTGCATTCACTCTCACTGTCTCACACACACACACACACACACGCACACACGCACAAACATCCACACGCAAACACATCTACGTAATTAAACATTTTCTCAATAAGAGCGTTTGGTTTCTGAAGCGTATTGTCAGGGCGTAGAGTATTACAGTTGGACGTCTAACCCTCTGTGTGTGTGTTCTCCCAGGCAGGAGAAGGAGAACGCCGAGCGGGATCGTGACGAAGACGTGGCCTCCGTGACCTCTTCGGCGCAGCAGCGACAGAGCGACCTGGCTCTCCGGCTGCAGCAAACGGAGGCGGAGCACGAGCAGCGCGGTGGGTGTTCCTGTGGAGCGACGGGCCCCCGGCGGCCCCGCACGCACACACCTTTCAGCCCCCTGCCTCCTCCTCCCTCCCCCCCCCCCCCCCCCCCCCTTCGTCCTCTCTGCCTGTCCGTCCCCTCCGCTGCCATAACCAGACAGGTCACACCTCGGCTGTCTCTCTCGTAGCCTCTACCTGTACTGTTAAAAACCCCTAACTTGAGTGAGGCACCACCCAGCCCAGGGTTAGCCGCCCCCGGGGCCTGCCCCCCACCTGTAGACCGGCCGGGGGGGTTAGCTGGTCTGTGCTGGCCCGCCAGGTCGCCTCCTCGTCGGCACAGAGGTGGACCGGGGAGCTGGTCCGAAGGAGACGTCGTGCCGCGCAGAGCCAGGGCGGTGAGCTCCGCTCTCTGTTGCCACGGGAACTGCTGCTCGCACATCTGCCACACCATCTGGATCACCCCCCTCTCCTCCGCCACCCACCTTCTCCCTCCTCCTCCTCCTCCTCCTCCTCTCCCTCTGCCTCTCTGTTTTTATTTACCTGTGGTTCTAAGAGGCTCTAGGAGCCCGCCGTTTGCGAGAACAAAGGGGAGAGGACAGGGAAGAGAGAGGGAGCGAGGGAAGAGAGAGAGGGAGCGAGGGAAGAGAGAGAGCGAGGGGGTAAAACAAAGACCCTCTTTTTTTTTTCTGGCGCGGCGAGGCAAGCACACATGTTGTCTGAGGAGAGATGACATCAGAGGCTCAGCAGGAAGCTGTGGGGGAGGGGTGGGGTGGGGGGGCAGAGGAATTAGTCCTTTTAGTAGTGCGCATCACTTCCTCTCGCCCGCAACCGAGCAGATAATTAGCTTTTTTACTCTCCCAAATCCAGCCCTCTCTCTCCCCCCTCCCTCCGCTCATCCGCAGTTTGGTTTTTAGTCGATGTCGACAGAATAGCCCCTAGATGATAGGGAGGGAAGGGGGGCTTGTTCTCTCTCTCTCTCTCTCTCTCTCTCTCTCTCTCTCTCTCTCTCTCTCTCTCTCTCTCTCTCTCTCTCTCTCGCTCTCTCGCTCTCTCTCTCTCTCTCTCTCTCTCTCTCTCTCTCTCTCTCTCTCTCTCTCTCTCTCGCTCTCTCTCTCTCTCTCTCTCTCTCTCTCTCTCTCTCTCTCTCTCTCTCTCTCTCTCTCTCTCTCTCTCGCTCTCGCTCTCGCTCCTCTGTTTGTTTCTAGTCCCAGTTTTCGTTTGTCTTTGTGTCCCAGGGTTCTCTTTGCCCTGCGCGTGGCCAGGCGTTTTCAAAGCCCGTTGGCTAATTAGCATTCTTTAGGCAACTTTCCCTGCGGTGACTAAACTTCCTTTTTCAGGATTTTTTCTTTTCTTTTTTTTTCTTTCACCGGGTCCAGAAGAAGACTTTAACCGCAGTGCCCCAAATTTCTTTATTACATTTCATGTATTAACAACGCTTCTGTCTCTGTGTAGGCCCTTATGTTGAATGCTTTTTAGAAGTCAACAGCTTGAGGTTTGAGCCACTCACTACAGATTGCTGTTGGAAATGTAATAATATAGTTAATACGTTATTATTTTACATTATTATAAAAATACTACAGTACCACTGTGTGTTGGTTCATTTACAGATTACTGATTTGTGGGAATATAGTAATTTAAACAAGCTGAACCACATGAGTAATGATTTGTCAACATGGGCAAGTTAAGTAGATATTTACTGGACCCTTTTCATATCAGTGGAGAAATACTGGTTGTAAATTTACGTAGAAAGAATAGTTGTATGTGCAGACAATGTCATCCATATACAGTATGTTATTGCTTTGTAAAATACCTATTGGAAAGTGACTTCAATGACAAAGATGAACTATAGGAACAGTAGTGTCCATTCATCCTATATCAACCAGATTACATGTGAATGAGTCTTCATAACAGAGCCGGCCTACATGTCAGGCTCCAGACACACAAAGCTAGAACAATGCTGTGTTATAAGTGTGAGTACGCTCTCTCTCCCTCTGACATGTCTCCTCGGCTCTCTCCACACACACACACACACACACACACACACACAAACGTCCCGGATAAAAAGCTACTCAGGGACCTCACAAAGACGGGCAGTCCTTCATGGGTCTCTAGGCTAGCAGCGTGTCGTAGCAGGCGGAATGTTCACCGTTTCAAATGACAAGCGGCGTGCGGAAGAGCAGACATATGGCGCTGACCCTCCGATGGACCGCTTGAAAGGCTGATCAAAGGCGAGGTGCCGGATTGTTCAGGAAGAGGAGAGAGAGAGTGTCAGGGGCTGGATTCACGGAAACCTGGGGGAGAAGTGGGAATGGCCAGCCCCTTCACACAGTACCTCCTCTCTCCTGTCCTCTCCCTTCAGTCTTCCAGTACTCTCCTCCTCCAGTCCTCCTCTCCCCTGTCCTCTCTTCCTCCCCTGTCCTCTATTCCTCCCCTGTCCTCTCCCTTCAGTCTTCCAGTACTCTCCTCCTCCAGTCCTCCTCTCCCCTGTCCTCTATTCCTCCCCTGTCCTCTCTCTTCAGTCTTCCTCCTCCAGTCCTCTCTTCCTCCTCCAGTCCTCTCTTCCTCTCCAGTCCTCTCTTCCTCCCCAGGCCTCTCCTCCTCCTGTATGTCTTCCTCATTGAATCCCTCTGTAGCACAATGGGCCTCAATGGTAAATGCCCTCAAAACCACATCGCCCTAAAGAAACAGATGTAGTTCTCTTAGCAGTCAGTTTGTTTTTTCGACTGTTGGTGAATGTATATCCCACAGTTGATTATTTACATTTACGTACCATAACATTTTATACACTTTACGAAACCCACCAATCCATTTGATCTGTTTAAAAAAAAAAAAGGATTTAAACGTTTGTTTTGAGGGTCTATGTATCTTGGTGTGTCCCCTCCCCAGTTGGTGAACTGGATGCTTTGCTCAGCTCCCAGAACTCTCTGATCAGGAAGCTAAAGGAGGAGTGCTGCATGCTGGGCACCAAGCTGGAGGACCTGGCGGAGTCAAGCAGGTGGGCCTCCTCACACCTCCGTCTCCTCACCGACACCTTCGTCTGGTCTTTCCCTGGGATTAGTGATTTTTAGCAGGTTACTCACCCACTCACTGCTGCTCTGTCTCGGGTTATATTTGTTTGTGTTTTAATTGTGTGTGTGTGTGTGTGTGTGTGTGTGTGTGTGTGTGTGTGTGTGTGTGTGTGTGTGTGTGTGTGTGTGCGTGCGTGTGTGTGTGTGTAAGTGACCCAGGCCCTGGGTTCTGTCAGCTGTCAGAGCTGTGCAGCGTATTAGTTACATGACTTCCTTCAATCTGGCCCTGCCATGCCGCCCAGCCTGACCAGCTACAGGACGCAGCACACACACACACACACACACACACACACACACACACACACACACACACACACACACACACACACGCACCCTCTGTGTGATGGAGTTACACCGTGGTGTCAGTGTGTTGTGTGTCCTGAAGCTGTTTCTGCTCCCGAAGCCCCATGCTCACTGTAGCAGCTGAAGCCCTGCTGGCTGGCTGCATGGCTGGCTACGGGGGCTATGGCACACACTGATGTAGCAGAACACCGCGCCCCGCTGTCAACGATACTGCTAGCTGGGCTACGTAGGTTATAGCACACACTGATGTATCACATGCCCCACTGTCAATGATACTGCTAGCTGGGCTACGTGGGCTAGCACACACTGATGTATCACATGCCCCACTGTCAATGATACTGCTAGCTGGGCTACGTGGGCTAGCACACACTGATGTATCACATGCCCCACTGTCAATGATACTAATAGCTGGGCTACGTGGGCTAGCACACACTGATGTAGCACATGCCCCACTGTCAACAGTACTGCTAGCATAGCCGGGCTAGCAAGGGTAAGCTAGCGTAAATGTGGCCTAGCTGCACCACTGCTGTCCACGGGGTCTTCAATACAAAACCCTAGGCCTTGAGCGCAGCATGGGGCATCAGAGTTCGGAACAAACAAACAGTGTATGGATTTTGTGTTCATATATTAGTGTGTTTGTTTGTTTGGGTGTGTTTTTAGGGACGAGGCGGATCAGCTTTCTCTGGAGAAGGAGCATCTGGAAGAGACAGCGGAGAAGCTGAGGGGTCGCTGTGACGAAATGGAGGCCCAGTGTGTGCAGCATGGCCGCATGCACCAGCGCATGAAGAACCGGTATGCGCGCACACACACACACACACACACACACACAGCCAAACACTTAGCCATACCAGAAACGCGTTCCGAAACTTTTCCGTACAGGAAAACCACGTCCTCTCTATTCCAAGGGTCCGCAGTCGTTCCGGAGCAACGTGTGAGCTGCGCCGCGCGCCTCATATACGGCCAGCGTTTGGCAGGGGCCCCTCGTCCCTGAGTCAGGAGCCCATGTGGCCCAGAGTGTGTCTCCGTGGGGTGGCTGGCACGCCGCCTGGCACTGCCAAAGAAGGCGAGGGTGTGTGGGCGTCCCCGCGGCTCTCAGCGGGCACGCTACCCCCGTGCTCCCCCTGCTCCCCCCGCTCCGTACCTAACACCACATACTGTCTCACACCCACTGGTGCTAACCTGTCGACAGGGACAGGCCGCCAAAAAAAAACACCAACACGAGTTTACCGAGTCACAGCTGTCCTCGCTGCGCACGCTGTGTTTGTGTGCGCCTGCCGGCGTGTGCGTAATGTATGCGTGTGCATTTGTGCGCGTTTGTTTGCGTGTGCGTGGAGTGAAGGCATGTGTCTGTGTGTGTGTGTGTGTGTGTGTGTGTGTGTCAGGGTTGTCATGGCATGCTATCGGGAGATTTGGCAGAAGCAGGGTCTGTTTGCCAAAAGTAAAGTTGCTGAGAATTGGCAGATAACTTCCACTCTTCTGTCGAGAGTTTTTTTGTTTTTATTCTCCGTTTCCAATGTATCGGGCTGAATCCTCCAGACACTTCATTAACTCTATCTGCACACAAACAGTAAGTGGATATGGACTGATATGCAGCGATAACAATGGCCCGTTGATCTTAATAAAGATATTTCAATCCGTAGCTCCCACTGTAAAACACCACTCGCTGCTGTAGAACAGTGTGCCGTTCCCAGAACTCACAGGAGCAAGAAAAATAAATATGAATTTGTCATAGATCAGGCTGGAGATGTTCCACACATGGAATTTTTACTCCTGAATGCAGGTTCCAACGCCTGTTTATGAGTGTATTTATATATATATATGTATGTGTTTGTGTGTGTGTGTGTGTGATCTGGAGAGAGATGGAATGAGATGGGTTTGCGTGTGTGTGTGTCCCAGTGGGCTATATGGGTGCTCGGGGGTTAAGGTGTACGTGTTAACAAGCTGGTGCAAACGGGTTGACTATCCAGCGCCCCGCCCTCCGCAGACTCTCTCCGTCGGCCTGCAATCTGTGCTGTGAAGAGCCGCGACAGCGCGCCGCGCACGAACCATTTGGAAAATCAGCTTGATTTATTTTTACACGGAGAGCAGAATGCCAAGCTACACAGGGGTTTTTAGCACACAATGTTTTGCTGCGCGCCTTATTTATTTATTTCACTATTTCTGTGTTTTTTTGCCCAGAGATTGAGGGAGGGAAGGGAACGGGGCGCCAAAAGCCCGGCTACTGTAAATGACAAATGGTACGCAAATGAGACTTCTTTTTTTTTCTTTTTTTTTAAATGTAGGAGAGGTCAATGGTCTTCAAACAGAACAGCAGACAGCGTCTTAAAGTTTTCTTCTTTTTTCTTTTTTTTTTTTTCTTTTAGAACATTCTCTCTTCTTTTGAAGTTTTTTTTTTTCTTCTGTGGCTGTTTGATAGATATTATTCCCATGGTGTTGGGTTAGATTCATTTCGTTTTCACGGTTTATCGGTAATTAATATATGTAGAATCTTCTGTATTTACCCGTGGTAAAAGTTCTTCAGGGATTAGTTAATTAAAAGGCTAAGGTAATGTTTCTTCAAAAACCTAACATAATCACATCATGTCACATCACATCATATTTTCAATCGGTTTGAGTCTGAAGATATCAGCCTTTCCCTTCATTGAGTTGCTGTCTAATAGATTTGTATCAATATGTGAGTGTTGTGTCAGGATGAGACAATAGCGTTGTGCTTGGACAATGTGGGTGTAGTGTGAACTGTAATAAGTGGGACTGCGCGGCGAGCCAAAACGACCGGCATTGTCTGCTGAAGCGGAGACTCGTCTAGTGCAGTGTATCTCGTCGTTTGGGCATCATTATCTAATAGTCCAAGAATATGGCACCGGACCGACAGGGAAAAAAAGGTCATTTTACCAGACAATTGGTAACGTGCTCTCGGGATGAATAAATCCTCGACAACATTGAGAAAATATTGATGATATCTTGCGACGAGTTGGCAGATTGTTGCGCTGTGCAATGTGTGGTCAATGTTAATGAGATAGACTGCTCTAGGACGGATTTTTCAAACGCTTCCTTGACTAATGCCCCGTCCCCCGCCCCCCTGTCCCCAAATCAGTGTCTAGTACCAGCTTTGCTTGTAGACGCAGTCGAAGGGCAGGAGAGGTCCTGCTGAATCAAGCTTTTACCTTCTGTCGGCCCCCCCTCCGTGACCGTAGCTCGGCCCCCCCCCCCCCCGTCTTTTACGCAGAGCACCACACACACACTGTGGCAAGCGATCGGGAAAAACTTCCGCCACAAATGTTTTGGGAGCAACCGTTTTTTGGGGGGGGTTTTAGAGTACCCTGCAGATGGGCTCAGTTCACATGAGAGCTGAAGAACGGTGTGAGAGTTAGAAGTTAAGAAGGACCGAGTGTGCTCCCTCTCTCTCTCTCCCTCTCTCTCTCTCTCCCCTTTCTCTCTCTCTCTCTCTCTCTGGTTCTCTCTCTCTCTCTCTCTCTCTTTCGCTCCCTCTCTCTGAGTGTGTCTCGACTGCCTGCTGCACGGAACGCCACACACCACCTCACGACAACCTCCTCTCACCTCACAGCTGCTCCCCGCCTGCTTCACCAATTATCACCATACACACACACACACACACACACACACACAGGTCACGAGCTCCCACGCACACACACGCGCCGCCGCCGCGCACGCTCTTAAGGTCACCCGCGCACACACACACTCGCCGACGCTAGCACGCTATAAGCAAACAGCCGGCGACAGCTTTCCGTGGGTGTGTGCGCGGCGGCGAGTGTGTGTGTGTGTGTGTGTGCGGCAGCAGCGCGTCTTGCTTGGCGGCCCTTTAAGGGGAGCAGTAAGGTATACGCAGATGTGCCGCTAGATCCACAGGCTTCAGCAGGCCATATGGCCCCGTTGAGAAAGATGGTGTGTGCGTCTGGAGGAGGAGGAGGGGGACGGAGGGGGGAGGCGGAGGGGGGGGACGGAGGGGGCCGTGTGAGGGTGAGGAGCAGGCAGTGGTGGAGGGCTCCGGGAGACGGGGGCTAATGGAACAAATGG
>JAPMUY010008687.1:47500-57500 GCA_026901105.3 Galaxias olidus
GTTACTGCACATCAGCGACGTCACCTGTCGCCAACCTGTCCCTGTAGCCCACCTGTAGGAGCCCGCCGTGGGGGTAGCCGTGCTGCCGTTGGTGACCAAACGGTTGTGTGTCAGCGTGGTGGAAGGGTCCTGTCGTTCTGCAGGTGGTTTGAGTGCGTGCACTTATGTGGGGTTTGGCCGGCTGTGTATGCAAATTGGAGCATTCCAGGACTGGGAAACAGGCTTTGTCTTAGTGCCGGGAGGGAGGGAGGGAGGGAGGGAGGGTCTGTTCCGAATCAATGGGAAACTGGTGGGAAACATACCGGCCTACACCTCCACCCCACACCCCACCCCCCCCCGTTCCAGCACCCCACTGCAGCGCTAACAGCAGCAGAATGTGAGAGGGCCCATTGTCTCAGGGCCCCAGCAGAGACCTAGACACTCGCTGTGTGTCTGGCTGGGGCGACACCCCTACTTGGGAGGTCATTCAAAAAAAAATTACGCCGTTTTATGACGAGACTTTCAGAGGCATCACATCCCGAGATCCACGCCTTTGTTTTGGGAATCGAGCGCTTCCCGCTATTTCTGAGATACAAGAGTCTATCTCCTTCTCTTAGCGTGTCGCTTTTTGGTTTTAAAATGTGGCTTTGCGTGTCTTTTTTGTCAATAAAATGTGGCTGTGTGTGTGTGTGTATGTGTGTGTGTGTGGGGGGTTTCCCTAGACTGCAGCAGTTGGACCAGCACTGCCAGTCCAGTGCCCAGCAGGTGTTGGAGCTGCTGGCCAAACAGAACCAGCTGATGCAGGAACGTCATGTCCTCACTGAGGAGATGCAGAGCCTCCGCATACAGGTACAGACAGACAGACAGACAGACAGACAGACAAGAATGGGAGATGAGACAAGCAATAACAGAATTCGAGACACAGAAACATGGTGAGAGTACAGTGAAAATGGGACTTGTGTCCATTTGATGGTTGACCTTTCCCTTCTTGTCCCTCCCTGTAGTTCCCCAGAGCTCAGAGGGCTGACAGCCTGGCCCTGTGAGTGCCATTCCCTCCCTCTGCGCTCCTCTCTGCCATGCACGGGGGCAGCCGCGAATCGTGACGCCCAGGATGGGATCCTCCACCAGGCGTCCACACAACCACCTCAGAGCGTCCTGTGCCTTTTTTTCACTGGGGAGAAATGTGAAACAGTACAATGCGTGTGTTTTTCTTCTTTTTTTCTAAAACAGGATTTTTTTTTACACTGGCTTTGCTCTATGGAATTTGTTTAATTTCAGATCAAATTTAGTGAATTTCACAATTTCACATTGTGTTTTAATATTTGCCTTTTAAATAAAATAGTTTATTTCATAATTGATATACATTTGCTATTGTTAAACAGCTTGGCTGCACAGTGTTATAAAAGCAATTTATTAGGTGTGTTCTTTGTGATAGTTTTTCCCCACATGTTAAGTTTGGTTGATTTTTTTTATTACTGTAGTATAAATTTTATTTGAGTTATAATGCATTTGATTTTTATAAAAATAAGTAAAAAATAATACTTGAATGTGAATATTTTTTTATTAAATCCACAATGCAGCTTAATATTAAATACATTAAATGATAATGCAGTTTATTTGTTGAAAGTCCTGTGGAAATGGTAAAAATGGTGACAGACAGGATAGTGGAGAGACATGGTGCTTTATTTAAGCCATCTGTAAGAAGGAAAATAATGTGCATCCCTATCATATACATTTATGTGTAAAAATACTAAGGATGTACAGAGTACAAAAGAACCTTCTTCCTTGCAGATCACAATCCTTTTTCAATTATCCCGTTGGTAAGGACTTGGTCTCATTGACACTGTAGAGACAGCAGTATAAACCTATCTCGGTATCTCTTTAGCGTTTAAGTTCCTTCTGAATAAACCACCTTAATCTAACCTGCCGGGTCTTATAGTAGCTCTCAAGGTCAAGAAATGTCACACAAACTAGAGCTACACAGACCTCAAATTAATTTACACGTTGTAATCTTATTTTTTTTTGTACAGATTTGTAATTTCTAGTTTATAAATAAATACATTTCATGCGTGTTCATAATGATAATAATACACTAGTACCATGGGGCGCAAGGACTTTGTTGTAGACATACAGTACAAACAGTAGCAGCAAAGTGTGGACACTGAGGTGTCAGATATCTTTTGTACCCTGCAGTTAATAAGAACATGAAGCCCAACGCAGGCATCGGTTGAACGCAAGGCCCCGCCCTCTCCGCCCCGTTGACCTCTGACCTCTGACCAAGCATTAATTGGCCAATGAGAGAAAAGATTCATCCAGAAGCTAGGCGGGTCACATTTTCCGTTTCCAGTGTAGTTACCACCCAGCGAGCCCTCACAGGTATGTGACGTGAAGTGAACCAGGAAAGGAACGATGACTGGTGAGAGAAATGGACCTCTCCCTAACTTCCCACAGCAGTCTACAACAGTACGTTAGGCTTGAGTTTTATTAGGCGATGACTTTGCTCCTAAAACGTTATGCTTAATTTCTTATAAAGGCTACTGTCCTGTAAATCTCTTGCCTGCAGCAGCAATTATACTTTGATTAAATCCTCGTAGGATTTAATTATTAAAGAGCAATCGTTTAAAGGTTATAGCCTATTGCCTTAACAATAAAGCAGAATGTTTATGGACTATATTAAAGCAGGGAGCAGATAGTTTGATAACTTCCCCTCCGATGTATCACTACAGATACTTTCGTTTACTTAAGCTAACCCACCTGGGTCAAATACTATTTTGATAAATCTTCCAAATACTTTGTTTTCTTGAGCTGGCATGGAGAGCCAGCCGAACCCCGCTTACATTCTTATTAACCATAAAACAGGTCTTTATTTATCCATGAGAGCCCTATACTGTATGTGCGTGACAACAAGGCATTTTTCATTAGTTTCGTTTTGAAAATACTATTAAGACCCAGGTCAGGTATGTCAGGAGAAATGGGTTTGCCGGCATGCAGACAGCTTCCACACTGTCACGAAACGTTCAGAAAGAGGCACGCACTCTGTGCTCATTCTTATATGGATGTATCAAAAATACAGAATCCAAGCTAGCAGACGTGATAACGCAACAGTGTGAATAAGCAATGACTTTTGGTATTGTCTCCATACAAGAGAGTAGTAATAAAACGTTACGTTGACAATGGGAACACACTTAGCACAGGTCCCCTAAAAACTGCCCAAATCATCCCTTGTTCACGATCAACTGCAGTACTTCATGAAAACACTTAACCCCTCGACATCTAAACTTAAAACAAAAACAAAAATAAACAAACATCTTCAATTCAATAGAAAATCAAATCTAATTTAAAAACTCAACAAAACACATAAAAAACATTCAAATGAAAACATTGGAATTAATTACTTGTTAATTATTATTATAAATTAACTTTATAGGAAGCCATCAAAGTAATCTGGGTAATTTCGTCAGTACATTTCTGGGTGCAGGTGAAAAATACGTTTTAAGAAACAGAAAAAAACATTTAGGAAGAAGGCCAATTCGAATCAGTGGTACATTTCAAAGATCTGGAAGACATAAAGACCGAACAGCCACAAGCCCTGACTTACTGCTCTCAGGTCAGCGGGCCTTCTTCACTAGCTTTAGACAGTGGTTGTACTAGAATATTATCTTATCTTAGGACTTACAGCTTTAAACTTCAGCCTCGAAATTATGAAAACGACTATAAATCTGTAGCATTTTTATCTTATTTTTCTCGAATTTACATAAAACGTTCTGCGTCCAGCACACTTCCCATTGACCCGGCCTCATTTCTCGCTCTCGCTCTCGCTCTCGCTCTCTCTCTCTCTCTCTTCAAACATGTCCACCAACACTCTGCTTAACTTCCTCTACCTCTCTCACTACGTCAGCCATTATCCATAACAACTGCTTCCTACAATCAGCAAGGTGTAGTCTTTACATACTACATTTAAAGTGGGGTCACTAAAGCAACGTAATACACTTTTATGAATGTAAATATGTAAAATACAAATAAATATGTTTTAAATTACCGAAGGCTGCATTAGTGCCTGTAGTGAGGACTACAGCTAGTGGCTTTGATTTTTGTGGACCCATAACAAATGTGCCATTAATCTCTGCTGACTCCTCACGCTCACATGTTGGTCAGATACCAGTTCAAAACAGACAAATAGAAACCAAATAAACACAACAACAAAAGGAGCAGAAACTGAAAGCAAACATGAAAACATTCACTTGCCCTCTTCTACATTCTTCTGCCATTTTTTTTTTTTACATTTTTTAACACGAGGTGACATTTTCGTCCAGACCTAAAACTGGTCTCAAATAACATTTCAAATGTGACAGTAAAAAAAGTTAAATATGAAACACAAAAACAATAAATAGAATATGTAGTCACCAATTACTATGATGACCTCAGTGGAACTGATATGAGTTTAGAATTACAACCGTAAGATGAGCTGTATGTATATAACCTCTGAAGATATCTTTAGTGATGAACAGTCTTCGAGTCGAGCCTGGCCGGCATAGGAGGCCTCTGGGCACCGCCACTCACTGCCCCATCCCCTCTTCCACATCCATACTTTAAACAAAAACAAGCAGCCATCTTGGATTTCTCACTCCCTGTGGTGTGCGTGTTTCTGTTACGGTGTCACAAACCCGAGACGTGTCGCAAGCTAAACGAGGACGCCTTTTTGGATAGCGGGTTCGAGTCCGGAGTGCTTCACACTCCCGGTAGACCGCCCTCCTCCTCCTCCTCCTCCTGCTCTGACAGAACAGCTTGTTGGGTCGGTGTCAAATGTATTCTGAACTCGTAGCGCGGCGTCACAGGAGTTTCAAGCCCACGGCGCAGCTGTGCCTCTGGCCCCCTCTCAAACCCACACCTGTACGTGAGCATCCTTACTCACGCACTCACGTGACGGGTGGCGTTAAAAAAAATTAAAAATAATACGGCAACCCAGGCTGACGATCGCCATGACAGCCGTCGCCATGACAGTAGCACGACATCACCACACTGTCTGGAACCAGCCCAGGAGGTTGCTTCACGGGGCCTGTGCGAGGGCCTGCGGAGTACGGCTGGCCGAGGAGAGGAGAACCTGGTACCTGGTGTTCAGTGGAGGGGCAGGAGGAAGAGCGAGACCCATGGACGACTGTGTGTGTGTGTGTGTGTGTGTGTGTGTGTGTGTGTGTGTGTGTGTGTGTGTGTGTGTGTGTGTGCGTGTGTGTGTGTGTGTGCGTGTGTGTGCGTGTGCGTGTGTGTGTGTGTGTGCGTGTGTGTGCGGGAGAGCCTGAGACCGATTACTGTCGGTGGCAGTGGAGGCGACCTGCGACGAGTCTCAACCTCTGAGGCGGATGGAGACGTTGAAATGCCATTGTACCGGAGGAAAAGCTTGTAAAAGTGAGCTGGGATTGAGAGGGCCGTTTTTAAATCAGAGCGCAGCCCACCACTGGAGAAGCCCTCTCAGATAAAGGTGCATCACGTGAAATTAAAGCTAGGTGTGATGAGGCTCTGTTGGGAATCAACAGGCTTCGTTCCTTAATTCATTCGGAATGCAACTTTTGCCTTATTGGCCGCTTAGTTTATTTTGACCACACGTCCCTACTGTGACACACACAAACACACACACACACACACACTCACGTCCCTACTGTGACACACACAAACACACACACACACTCAGGGTCCACTCCTCGTGTGAGAGGGGGATGAGAGAAACCAAAAAGTAGCGCAAAGAGCAGAAAGAGGGGGAGCGGTAGGATGAGGAGATGGACGCAGGGTTCCTCTGATCAGGCTGGGTTGGTCCTATGCTGAAAGTCTATAAGTTGTCCCGTTATCATGACCTCAGGGGCCAGCAGTGATGATGTCACTGCGCTGGCCGGATCATTCCCTCCCACTGGCAGAGTATGAGAACTGTGGGAAATGCGGTCTTCTCTCGTTGTCCAGGCAGTCCATGCCATCCTCGTCAACTAGAAAAGTGAAGGAAAAGCCACATTTGGATGGAATATGTCGTTAATAAACAACTTACACAGTCTGATGAAATAGGCGTTTGCAAACAAAGGAATCATAAAAAAAAACATAAATAGTAAAAAACTTATTCTGTAAGTGTCTGGTTTTCTCTGTCTGGCACAAAGATTGCCAGGTGGGGATGGAAAACCACACCGCAATCTCTCACCCTGCCGCATGTTTAATTCAGCGACAAACCTTTAAGATGAACGCCAGCATAGGATGAAAGCACGGTGGCCCTGGGACCGAGACGCTGGCACTGACACAAAGAGCAGCCAGAGCCTCCGCCACCTCAGCCAGGTTACCCCGGCGCTAATGTGTCACCTCGCTACAGGCACACGCCGAGAAGAGGCAGGAAAAAGGAACGGAGAGAGAGAGAGAGCGACAGGGAGAGAAAGACAAAAGTTCCAAACTCACACTTCTCCGGCGGGGTGATGGTGATGGTCTGGGCGGTGAACTCTTCGTCAAAGTACCTGGTGTCCGTCTCCGACGCCACGGAGGGCTTGAAGGGAGGGGTCAGCTGCGGAGACGAGGGAAAGAGCGAGAGACGGAGAGAGGAAGAATGAGAAAAAAAGAGGGTGAGAGAGGAGGAAGAGGAGGGAGAAGTGTAAAGTTTAGCCACACGGCACACCTTGCAGGTGTCAAGCGCATGCACTCACACACACCAGAACTATGGGTGAAAACCCCCCACCTTCCACAATGCATTTCCCTCTGTTGCACAAACAAACTACGTTTAGGTGAAGAATTGTGAATATAAAAGTTCTTTGGTCACACACTCATAAAACTTTTGATTTGATCTCCTTTAGCGAAACGGTATTAAGCGTTGGCTGAACTCGTATTTCAAAAGACCAAAAGTATGATACTGAGATCATGACATGATAAGAAACGGACACGTCTCATCGGGGCCGCCTTTACCATATCGGCGTACTAGGCAGCTGCCTAGAGCGGCACTCCCAACAGGCGGCCAATCCGCCTCCTTGGAATTCTTCTGCCGCCCGCTCAAGCAGGAAGAGTGGTTCGTTGATTTGAATTGAAACGAGCACAGTAGCGCTGGATAAAAGCTCAGCTTAATGTACGGCTTTTGTATCTGAATTGTATTCCCTCTTATTTGGTGTGCTATAGTGTAGAACAGTAACATGTTTTGTAGTACGCTACATGCCTATGTGTGCGCGCGTGCCATTTAATTTGTTCGCCGTGAACCGTACAAGCAGCATAGCATGCCACAGCGAAGCAACGTTCGTAGGTGGGGCGGCAAAATTCTGTCTTGCCTAGAAGCGGCATATTGTCACGGGACAGCCCTGCGTCTCATGATGTAAACGATGTATCCGTGTTAACCAGACACCTAGTTGAATCCCAGTCGTCTCTCAGGTGTCCAGGGCGTCACCGGGTCTCCTCCGCGTCATTCCCGGACCTCACCTTCTTGTCATAGACGCCCTGCCAGTCGATGCCGGAGAAGAAGCTGTGTCTCATGATCTCCTTGGCGTCGTCTGGACCTCCCCCGAGCCTGCCGCCCGGAACACGAGCCAGGGCAGGAATAGAGGAGCACAGACAGTCATCACGCACGGTAACCCACGGTAACACACTACACAATCATACGAACACTAATACACTTTATTTGTGTAGGGCTTTCTTCCGAAACAAAGTTACAAAGCACTTCGCAGAGCAGAACAGAACATAAAACGACACACCAAAAGCAATGCAACTACACAGGGCCGAGTGAAACGGACTAAAACCACACATAGACTGTGTAACAAACGGTGGCTACCCTGTTAGCGCTGCTACGACCTCCCTGGGTAAATCCAACATGGAATAACGGAGGTGAACGGAGCAGGTGCCCCCACCCCCCCGCCGCCGGGCATCCTCACCGCTTGTTGGGGTCTTTGATGAGCAGGCCGGACAGCAGGGACTTGGCGTCGGAGGAGAGGGTGCGGGGGAACTTGATCTCCTCCATGAGGATGAGCTCAAACAGCTTCTCATGGTCCTGGTTGTAGAAGGGCAGCCGGCCGCACATCATCTCGTACATGACCACACCCAGACCCCACCAGTCCACAGCGCGGCCGTAATCGTTGTCCTCCAGCACCTAGAGGGGGAGGGGGGGCAGAGAGAGGTTTAGAGAGAGAGAGAGAGAGAGAGACATAGAAAGAGAGAGAGAGAGAGGGGGGGGGAGAGAAAGAGAGAGGCATAGAAAGAGAGGGGGAGAGAGGGAGAGAGAGAGAGACATAGAAAGAGAGGGGAGAGGGAGAGAAAATGAAAGAAAGAACGTAAGAAAGAACAGAAGAACAACAGAAAAAGAAGAACAAGAAGGAAGGAAACGAATCCCAAACTAATCAACGAAACAAAAGCTGAGCATGGCTTCAGTTTGGACATATGCTTTGTGGATCACTTCCTTCCCAGAAAACCCCAGTTATTATCAGCCATTGAATAATATATAATGAATAATGATAAAAAAAAACAACGCTGGCAAGCGATCATTCTTTCCACAGACACACAACAGCGCGCGCGCACGGAGTCACAAACATGGTGTGGTGGGCCGTCTTCAGAGGCCCTGCTATGGGTGTTAGCTGGCATGCCCCCCTGTTCCCCGCCAGCCGTCCCTGGCACAGTGAGCCTCAGCTGGCATGGGCAGACAGGAAAGCTCCTGGATGGAGAAGCAGGACCAGGGTCAAGGCCGGTGCCCCCTAGCAGATGGGTGCAGGAGACGACGGCTCCAGGTAGGGGCGGCCAGCTCGTGTTGTTGTGTATGTGTGTGTGTGTGTGTGTGTGTGTGTGTGTGTGTGTGTGTGTGTGTGTGTTATCAAAGAGCCTGCTTCTCCGTCTTAACACACTACCAGCTCTCTTCCCTTCTATCTCATCCCTCCATCCTGCATTCCTTCACAGTGTCGTCCTCTCCTCCGTCTTGTCCCCCGCCTTTCTTTCTTTCTTTCTTTCTTTCATCCCCTCTGTCGCTCACCTGGGTAGGAGCGAGGGAGGCGGAGAGAGAGGAGGGAGCGGCCACTTCAGGTGCCATAGCGGAGCCCTCGTTAAGGTAACGAGCTGTAGAACGCGCTCGTGTGAGGAGGGCTGCGTGTGTGTGTGTGTGCGCGCGCGTGTGTGTGTGGTATGACGAGCAGGGATGGAGCCAAGCCAGAACAGCATATGCTGTACATCTAGCCAATAATAATGTCTCCACTCTGTAACTGATGGAGGGAAAAGCTGGACACGTCCACGTCCCCCCCCCCCCCCCCCCCCACACACACACACACATACATACACCTACACACATGAACATATCAAGATTGCGAGTGACATTTCACTGATGATATTCTGGTTGGGGCGCTATGAGCTCTCAGCATGGCGAGTGAACAGTGTGTAGGGCACAGTGTGTCCCCCTTAAGTAGTACAGCAGAAATGCTATACTGGCCACTTCAACCTGACTAAGAGGGTAACATGTTGGCATCCTCACGGATGTTCAAGTCTACGCTGTTGTTCCAATGTGGGGGAAGGGTCAGAGTTTAAAGCCAGGTCACCAGTGTAACATAAGAGAGATACTGTACATTCATGTTCCTATATGCATACGTGTCTTTTCAACACTGGGAGGTAACTCATGTGTTCCCACTTGATCAATCGAATGACCATTTTAGTTTAGGCCAATATATTCGTTTCAACCTTGTCAACAAATCAGAACTTGGTTAGACTGAACTGATTGTAGTAATTTCTCTGTGTACAGACTTGCTCTGTAGTCACTAGTAAAATTTTACGTTTTCACCCGTTTCCATCTCTTTGTCTAAATGGTTATTCTCTGTGAAGGAGTGAAAATATCCATGACACAGGTAAAACAGGTTACAAAGGAGTACTGGAATCCCTCCCGAAACCTGTTCCCATCGCTTAGCTTACGTTTACATGTGTGATTTCAAACCTCTTATCTCTTAAAATGTCTCGGCCAAAGTCCTACCTCTTCTAACTGACACAAAGAGGAATGTGTTTATCTATAGTTGACGATAATACCCCCAGAAAGCAGTGAATTATTCGACTC
>JAPMUY010008687.1:62500-71270 GCA_026901105.3 Galaxias olidus
ACCCCCACCTCTCTCTCTCCATCTCTCTCTCTCTTTAATTAATCACCACTCATCCTAAGCCACTCGCCTCCTCAAGGATGAAACGGCTGAGACCAAACCGGGGAAAAAGAGAGCAAGAGAGAGAGAGAGAGAGAGAGAGAGAGAAAAAGGGAGAGATAGAGAGAGAGAGGGTGAGAGAGAGAGAGAGAGAGAGAGAGAGAGAGAGAGAGAGTGAGAGAGAGAGAAAGAGAGAGAGAAGGAGAGAGAGAAAGGGGGGTGGGGGGAGCACGAGAAACACACTGACAACTTTCTCTCAAATATGTGATTGCTGCTCCCACACTCTTCCACCTGCCCTCCTTTACACACACACACACACACACACACACACACACAGAGAAAACACTCCTGGCTGTTGTGTACCTTGAGGTCCCGGTACACGATCTTGGCGGAGTGCAGGTAGTCGAGGGCTGAGACGATCTCGGCGCCGTAGAAACGCGTGCGGTCCTCGGAGAACAGCCGCTCTCTCGACAAATGGAAAAACAGCTGCGGGAGGAACAGCAGGCGCGGGATTGCAATAATTACTGATTTATTGGAGGAAATTAACACAACACAAACTGGCTGGCCGCGCCATATTGAGTTGATAGATGGGGGGGAGTCTCCGAGGAGGGCCGGGCGAAACCGCGCGGCAGCTGGCACCCCCCCTCCCACCCCCTCCACCCCTGCCTCTCCCCCCCTCCACCACCCCGTCCTCCCTGTCCTCCCCGCCTCCCCCTCGCTCTCCTCTGGGCTAGCCTGGCACCCGCCGCGGCACGGCCCGCTAAACCATCGGTTCAATCCACGCTGCAGTTTAAAAGACGGCCGGCTCGCTGCTCCTGGGCTACCCCCCCACCCCACCCACCTCGCTGCTCCTGGGCAAACCGGCGTCTCAAAGAGCCAGGGGCCGGCGCCCCCACCCCCCCCACCCCCCACCCCCCCAACCCCACATTGCTGCACCTAGGCTAACAGGCATCTTAACGAGCCGGGGGGCCAGCGCCCCCCCCCCCCACCCCACATCGCTGCACCTAGGCTAACCGGCGTCTCAAAGAGCCAGGGGCCGGCGCCCCCCACCCCCCCACCCCACCTCGCTGCACCTAGGCTAACCGGCATCTCAAAGAGCCAGGGGCCAGCGCCCCCCCCACCCCCCCACCCCACCTCGCTGCACCTAGGCTAACCGGCATCTTAAAGAGCCGGGGGGCCAGCGCCCCCCCCCACCCCCCACCCACCTCGCTGCACCTAGGCTAACCGGCGTCTTAAAGAGTCAGGGGCCAGCGCCCCTCCCCCCCGCTCCAGCTCCTGAGGCCCTCTCAGGCCATCTCAGAAAGGGGGGCCCTGTTCTCGGCTCTCCCTCTCTCTCTGTCTCCATCGTTCCTCTGTGGTCCTTCCTGGTGTTTGTTCTTTCTTTTTTTCTCCCTCTTCCGGTTGTTTTCTCTCTCTCTATTTTGTTGTCTTTCTGTTTATTCCCTGCTTTCTGTGTGACTGCACCTTTACTGTGTAAACGCCACGTGACGCGGTTTGACGTTGACGACTCAGAGCTCTCCATCCATCTCTTCTCTCCCGCTCTCTCCTCGCCATCGTCCCACTTTCCTCGTTCCCAATTACCCAGGAGGCCGTGGGGCACACGTCTCCCATTAATTGTTGAGGGAGGTTTGCATATGGCCGCTGGAGTGGCGCTCACCGTCCGCCAGCTCTGTTAGCAATTGCGTGTGTGTTCGTTTGTGTGTGTGTGCGTGTGTGTGTGTGTGTGTGTGTGTGTGTGTGTGTGTTGGTGAGCGTGCCCCTGTGTATGAATGCAGACAGTAAGGGGGGGGTGACAGGACAGGTGGGCCTTCATCAGAGTACTGGCAGCTGTGATGGTGGCAGGTTTGTAATGGGGTGTGTGTGCGTGCGTTTGTGTGTGTGTGTGTGTGTGTGTGTGTGTGTGTGTGTGTGTGTGTGTGTGTGTGTGTGTGTGAAAGGGGCCGACAGACAGAACCGGTCCACCGAGGTGAGAGTTTGCTGGGTGTTGGTGTGTGTGCGCGTGTGTGTGTGTGTGTGTGTGTGTGTGTGTGTGTGTGAGACGGGGGGCTGGCGCTGGCTGGACGGCCCGCCTAGCGGGGCAAGGGGAGCAGGTGACAGTGAAGACTGGGGGAATGAGGCAAAGATTGCGCGAACGTCCCGATTAGAGAGCTCGCAAATGAAACTGCGAGGGACTCCAAACTCATTCCATCTCCGAGTGGAGGGTGGGTGGGGCGGCTAATGGCGGCCCCGGGGGGGGGGGGGGGGGGCTCGGAAATTGACGGCAGACGGCAGGGGGCTTGGCTGGCGGGGAGAGGCCCGGCTCTCGGAGACGCCTGTGACGAACACCTCGGCGGTCCTCGTAGGGCTGCTTCACGGTCCAACAAAACTTTTCCTCAAAGACCGTTGGCATGCATTAATTTCATTTGGTTACCGGGGTAACTATTCTTATCATGTCAACATAAGCTGCTCTACTACTCTACTACTCTACTCTACTACTCTACTCCACTACTCTACTTCTCTACTCTACTCTAATCTACTACTCTACTCTACCACTCTACTACTCTAGTTCTCTACTCTACTACTCTATTCTACTACTCTACTCCACTACTCTACTTCTCTACTCTACTCGAATCTACTACTCTACTCTACTTCTCTACTCTACTTATCTACTCTAATCTACTACTCTACTCTACTCCTCTATTCTACTACTCTACTCTTCTTCTCTACTCTACTTCTCTACTCTAATCTACTACTCTACTCTACTCTACTTCTCTACTCTACTCTACTTCTCTACTCTACTCTAATCTACTTCTGTACTCTACTCTACTTCTCTACTCTACTACTCTACTCTACTTCTCTACTCTACTCTAATCTACTTCTCTACTCTAATCTACTACTCTACTCTACTCTAATCTACTTCTCTACTCTAATCTACTACTCTACTCTACACGAATCTACTTCTCTACTCTAATCTACTCTACTTCTCTACTCTACTCTACTTCTCTACTACTCTACTCTACTTCTTTGCTCTACTCTACTCTACTTATCTACTCTACTCTACTTTTCTACTCTACTCTAATCTACTTCTCTACTCTACTTCTCTACTCTACTCTAATCTACTACTCTACTCTACTTCTCTACTATTCTTCTCTACTCTACTACTCTTCTCTACTCTAATCTACTGCTCTACTCTACTTATCTACTATACTTCTCTACTCTACTACTCTACTACTTGTAAGCTGTTGATCTAGGGTTTATTTGGCCTTCAGATTACAATGAGTGAAATCCAAGGTCAGTTATTGTTCCTGTATCCACACATTATAGTTGTCCCTTCTACAGCCCTCTATACAGCGAAATCCCTTCTACATAGCTCTATACAGCGAAAGATCCTGAATGTCAACTAGGGGGATAGTAGAGGTGAGTGTGATGGAAATCTGTGTGAAGATTTCAGAACACGACAGTTCAGGAGTCTTCCTCACTGTGAGCTAACCACATAACACCCAAGCCTAGAGTAAGACACATCGCTGTGCGTGTGTGTGTGTGTATGTGTGTGTGTGTGTGTGCGTGCATTTGTGTGTGTGTGTGTGTGTGTGTGTGTGTGTGTGTGTGTGTGTGTGTGTGTGTGTGTGTGTGTGTGTGTGTGTGTGTGTGTGTGTGTGCGTGCGCGTGCGTTTCTGTGTATGTGTGTGTGTGTGTGTGTGTGTGTGTGTGTGTGTGTGTGTGTGCGTGCATGCGTGCGGCGGACACGGTCGCTCACCTCTCCTCCGTTCACGTACTCCATGACAAAGCAGAGGCGGTCTTTAGTCTGGAAGGAGTACTTCAGGGACTGAAACACAAACAGACCCAGAGTCAGAGCAAAACACACAGAGAGTCAGAGCAACAAACACACACAGAGTCAGAGCAAAACACACACACACACAGAGTCAGAGCAAAACACACACACAGAGTCAGAGCAAAACACACACACACACAGAGTCAGAGCAAAACACACACACAGAGTCATTGCAAACCACACTTACAGAGTGAGAGCAAAACACACACACAGAGTCAGAGCAAAACACACACACAGAGTCAGAGCAAAACACACACACACACACACACACACACACACACACAGAGTCAAAGCAAACACACACACACACACACACACACACACACACACACACACACAAATACCAGAAAGAAGAGAGAGCAAAAAACACACACACACACACACACACACATACACACACACATATAGAGTCAAAGCAAAACACACACAGAGTCAGAACAAAACACACACACACACACACACACACACACACACACACAGAGTCAAAGCAAAACACACACACACACACACACACACAGAGTCAAAGCAAAACACACACAGAGTCAAAGCAAAACACACACACACATACACACACACACACACACACACACAGAGTCAAAGCAAAACACACACACATAGTCAGAGCAAACACACACACACACACACACACACACACACACACACACACACAGTCAGAGTAAAACACACATACAGAGTGAGAGCAAAACACACGTACAGAGTCAGAGCAAAACACACATACAGAGTCAGAGCAAAACACACATACAGAGTCAGAGTAAAACACACATACAGAGTCAGAGCAAAACACACACACAGAGTCAGAACAAAACACACACACACAGAGTCAGAGCAAAACACACACACACACACACACACAGAGTCAGAGTAAAACACACATACAGAGTGAGAGCAAAACACACACAGAGTGAGAGCAAAACACACAAACAGAGTCAAAGCAAAACACACACACAGAGTCAGCGCATAACACACACACACACACAGAGTCAAAGCAAAACACACATACAGAGTCAGAGCAAAACACACAACATCACGTCCTATGGCAGAATCTAGCCCTGTGTCTGCATCAGCCTCTGCATGGGTGTGTGTGTGTGTGTGTGTGTGTGTGTGTGTGTGGTTTTTCAGTTACTCGCCCAGGGAGACAGTTGCTAAATAAAAGAACAGTTGTTGTGTGTCTCTGTGGCTGCAGGTGTTACAGGGGTGAGATCAGATGTGAACCGCTATTGTTCTTGCATAGCTGTGTGAACGTGTGTGTGTGTGTGTGTGTGTGTGCGTTTATGTGTGAGAAAGTGTGAGACTGAAAGCGAGAGAGAGATACAGAAGAGAGGAAGCCTGCTAGCACAGTGCGACTCGCTGTCTGTGTATATACGTGTGCTCAAGTGTGTAGGTGTGTGTGTGTGGGTGTGTGTGCGTGTAGGTGTGTGTGTAGGTGTGTGTGGGCTCCCGGCGAACATCTGGAGTGTGTGTGAGCCACGGCTGCTGTGAGGCTGACAGATGAAGAGAGGCTGTTGATCCTCTAGATTCTAATGAGTCCCCAGAGGCAGAGGCACATCTAAGAGCCTGGCTCCTCTGCTCCTCTCCACCGTACACACGTGAACGCCCGGACAGAGTGTGTGTGTGTCTGCTATTGTGGTCGAGTATGTTTTTTTTATGTAGCCATTGGGCAGCGTTTACGGTGTGTGTGTGTGTGTGTGTGTGTGTGTGTGTGTGTGTGTGTGTGTGTGTGTGTGTGTGTGTGTGTTTGGCAGGACACTCACAGTAAGAAAAGGGTGCCTGGTGTTCTTCAGTACCCGGCTCTCCGTGAGAGTATGTGCCACTTCATCCTGTACAGAAAGACGGAATCGTAGAACAAAGAAATACACATCTATCAAATGGATCAATGACACGATACAGCACTGTAATTTAACAGACAATTACATACAGTCAAAACTTCACACAAATGTATTGAATATATATGTATTGAATATATATAAATATATATACTGTATATATGTACTGTACATATATATATATATATATATATATATATATATATATATATATATATATATATGTTTAATAATTGAGTTCCACTAGCAACGTTTCTGAAATATAGAGTGAACAGAGGCTGGTGAAGAAGAAAAGGTGACCCCTGACCTTGGCGATGATGACCTCCTTCTTCAGGATCTTCATGGCGTAATACTTCCCGCTGGCCTTCTCCCGCACCAGGATGACTTTCCCGAACGTGCCTTTCCCGAGGAGCTTCAAGTAGTCAAAGTCATTCATGGTCTGCCGGAGGAAACACACACACACACACACACACACACACACACGCACACACACACACGACGGAGAGGTGTTAAAAGAGTGCTACAGTGGCAGGCGACTCCTCACCTCCACTTATCCCCGTCCTAGCGCTCTGACCTCCTTCGCTCCCACACTGAGTGTGAGTGTGTGTCTATGTGTGTGTGTGAGAGAGAGTGTATGTGTGTGTGTGTGTGTGTGTGTGTGTGTGAGAGAGAGTGTGTGTGTGTCGGCGCCCACCTTGCGTTTGTGGTGCGTGGTGGAGATGTCCATCTCCTCCTCCGCCAAGCGGTCCATGTTGGAGGTGGGGCTGCACTGGATCCTCTCCTCCTCCTGCCTCTGCAGCATGTCCGCCACCATCTGGATGGCCTCCGCCCACTCGTCCCTACACACACGCACGCACGCACGCACACACACACACACACACACACACACGCACACACACACACACACACACATCATAGAGCGTCACCACCCGAAACCATAAGTCATGTCACCCCCGCGACCCTCGGACTCCAGGGACCCCCAAACTAGAGACTGAGACGTCTCCGTGAGATGGAGTCCTAGGTGAGGCTGGCCTCACGTCACACCTCTCCATACGGGTAGCCACGTACAGTCTGCTGTTAGTGGACACCCTGTCGATCTGACAACATTTGAAGATGTACTCTGAAAGCTACAGAAAGCTGTCTGGAGGAACGTCTGCTTTGATGTGTGGAGGTTCTAAAACGGGAGTGTAGGGGTTCTCCGGCGCCTGCGCTCAAAGTTAAGCAGCAGGCGGCTCCAGCTCAGGACCAGGGGAACCAGGAACCCTCTTCCCAGGCGTGGCGGAGCACCACTAATGTGTGGGAGTACGGGGAGGCATTGTCGACGGCTAATGCTGTTCCTCCCCATTGACTTTCATTAACCATGTTGTTTAACATCTGCTGTGCGCGCGCGTGTGTGTGTGTGTGTGTGTGTGTATGTGTGTGTGGTGTATGGTTGGTGTGTGTGTGTGTGTGTGTATGTGTGTGTGTGTGTGTGCGTGTGTGTGTGTGTGCGTGTGTGTGTGTGGGGTTAGTGTGGTGTGTGTGTGTGTGTGTGGTTGGTTTGGTGAATGTGTATGTTTGTGTGGTGTGTGGTTGGTGTGGTGTATGTGTGTGTGTGTGTGTGTGTGGTGTGTGGTTGGTGTGGTGTATGTGTGTGTGTGTGTGTGTATTTGTGTGTGTGGTTAGTGTGTGTGTGTGTGTGTGTGTGTGTGTGTGTGTGTGTGTGTGTGTGTGTGTGTGAGTGAGTGTCATCTGTTGTTCACCAGCCAGCCATGCATCAGACTGTAGGAGCAGGCTGTGGCTGTTTAATGATGATGAACATCGCGCTGCGCTCTGGAGGCTGGTCCTCTTTGCGCTCAGACAGCGCCCTCTGACCCCGGCAGACTGCCCGCCCTCTGACCTCCGTCACATTCCCCTGGACTGTCGGGACAGGCGGGATCGACGCCGGATGTGGATTCAAACCGACATTCGTTTTGGAAAAGTGTTGAAGTCTGAAATGAAACGTATCCACGAAACTCCGTTTTTCCATGTGCCGCGGCGGAGGACGAGCGTTCCTCTTTTCCCGAATCGCCGTTTTCCGTTTCTTTCTCATCCCTCAAAGAAAAAGGAACGTTTGTACACACGGCGGTTGTTTTGGTGGAGAGCAGAAGCATTACAACACTTCTATTGTTGAGCGAAAGAGGCGGATACACACAAACACACACACACACACACACACACACACACACACACACACACACACACACAGGATTTATTTTTGGTTTCAATGCCACCAGGTTTTCTTTTGGACTGGCGGTGTAATAGCCCGTGCCGGTGGCTTTGTTTGGAGTGAGACTCCCATATGTTTCCCTGAAGGATCTGAGCCCGTCTGCAGCCCACCCTTCCCAAACGAAGCCCGTTTAAAGATCCAAACACCTTGCTTACGGCTCCCAGAACTCCAACATGCTGTATCCTACACACTCCCAACAAGGGCAAACTCAACTTACACACTGCCTCCAAATAATAGAATCCGTGCCTCTGTGCCTGTTTGTGTGTGTGTGTGTGTGTGTGTGTGTGTGTATCTGCGCGCGGTCTCTCCTTATCTCTTTACCGTCATAAAAAAGCAACAGGACTCCTTTCAAGGTCACCCAGACAGCCGTTCGTACTCTCTTTGACTGTTTCCCTCCCTCTCTTTTACCTCTCCATCTCTCCCTCCTTTCTCTTTTCTCTCCCCCCTCTATTTCTCTCTGTATAATGAGTTTTTTTTTTTTTGCTAATGAGAGGTAATGCGGGTGCCTACAGTGGGGCGCTGTGCCAGCTTGTGCCACCTTCAAGACGAGCTGCTGGGGCTGTGCCAACACGGGTACAGTACCGCACACACACAGAGAGAAACCTCTGTGACACATTCCTCTGACTGCCGGTGCTGTATGTTCAGTAGAGGGCTGTTAAGGGTTTAGCTAAATATAATAATGATGTAATACTGTGTTCCAATGTAAATGGACTGCTAAAGAGCTATTGGAGGTCTGGGGGGGGGGGCTGAGATCGACAGCTGGAACACACACACACCGCACACACACACACACACACCACACAGAGTACACAGAAGCATCTGTAGTCTTCT
>JAPMUY010008693.1:0-10000 GCA_026901105.3 Galaxias olidus
ACACACAGCCTACAGAACAGTGAGACATTATTCTGTTCACTCTCTCTGAGGGAGAACACACACACACATGAATTCTAACTGAACCATGGAGGTAGGAGAGGAGGGGGTACCTGTGGCCTGGATGGTGAAGGCACAGGTGTTCCAGGCCATGATGGGCACGCGGGGACACAGCTCATTGGGGGCGGTCACCAGCGACACCCTGTGGATGGTAGTGGCACATACCACCAGCATCTCCGCTATGCTGTCAGAGTACTTCCTCCTGAGACAGGAATATTATTATTATGATTATTATTATTATATCAGTCCACAAATATACAATTATATTCCAAGAGTGGTCATAATATTTCTCTCCGGTCAACCACCTATTAACAGCATCTTGGTAAAAGGACCACAGCATAGGCCAGAGGTCAGAGGTTAGGGTTAGGGTTTGGGTTAGGGTAAGGGAAGCTAGTGTTGAGGTGACTCACGGCTCTTGGACTCCAAAGCTGAGGATGGACCTGAAGTCTGCTTGTCCCTGATCACACAGACCGGAGGCTCTGCCCTCACTGCTGCCCTCTGCTGGCACACACAACACATCACAAGCACAGGGACATTTAAACAGACAGAGAAAGGAGACTGGCTTCTGGGTCAATCGCTAACAGGCACTAGACAACGGTGTCTGGAGATCCCATAACCCACTGCTATGGACAATGCAGGCTAGGGTAAAAAAATAGCCCAAAAAGCAGCAAATATTAGAGTTTATTGGATTAACAAAAGACTGAACTATTTGTCACAGTGTCAGCTAGACGAGCCAGCAGCAGCAGCAGCAGCAGCAGAGAGGTCTTACCAGCCGGTGGGGAGACAGACTTCAGGCCTTGGAGTCTGGCAGAGATGATCTGGACCCAGCGAGGCAGAGTCAGCAGCTGACCCACCAGCTCAGCTTTCTCACTGCAAACAGAGAACACAACCTTTATGTTAACATTACATTACAGTCGTACATGAATACAACCATTACGTCAACAAAACACCTCTATCTGCCTTCTCACTGTAACCAGAGAATATAACCATTACATTAACAAACATCTATAAAAACACCTCTATCTGCCTTCTCACTGCAACCAGAGAATATAACCATTACATTAACAAACATCTATAAAAACATCTCTATCTGCCTTCTCACTGTAACCAGAGAATATAACCATTACATTAACAAACATCTATAAAAACACCTCTATCAGCCTTCTCACTGCAACCAGAGAATATAACCATTACATTAACAAACATCTATAAAAACACCTCATTCTGCCTTCTCACTGTAACCAGAGAACAGAACCTTTACATTAACAAAACATCTCTGTTAGGGTGAAACACAAGACTATGGATTACAAAACATCTGTAATAATTCTGTAGGCTTGTGGTATACACTGGCTGAGAGTTTGAAAAGCACAGACAGAGTGAGTGTGTGTGTGTGTGTGTATGTGTGTGCGTGTACTAGTCGAGTGGGAGGGGCTCCAGGGGGTTAAGGGTTAGGGTTAGGGTGTGTGTGTGTGTGTGTGTGTGTGTGTGTGTGTGTGTGTGTGTGTGTGTGTGTGCGTACTAGTCCAGCGTGAGGGGCTCCAGGGGGATGAGGGTTAGGGTTAAGGTGTGTGTGTGTGTGTGTGTGTGTGTGTGTGTGTGTGTGTGTGTGTGTGTGTGTGTGTGTGTGTGTGTGTGTGTGTGTGTGTGTGTGTGCGTACTAGTCCAGCATGAGGGGCTCCAGGGGGTCAATGTTAGGGTTAAGGTGTGTGTGTGTGTGTGTGTGTGTGTGTGCGTACTAGTCCAGCGTGAGGGGCTCCAGGGGGATGAGGGGTACCACGGTGTTGCAGAGGGACTTGCACAGAGGACACAGGTACTCTCCGTTCTCCAGGTCGATGATGAGCTCGGCGTGGAGGCGGTTCCTCGTTGTGTTCTGCACCGCCTCAAAGTACCTGAGGGGAAAGCAGAGAGCAGCACGGCAGTTATCAGAGTACCTGAGGAGAAACGCATAGACTCATACTAACATTCAAAGTCTATCGTGCTAGTTATAATTAAGATTTCAATAAATTACTTCTGTCAAGTTGTTTTTTACAGGTACTTTATGAACTTCTAGACCAGCCCCATTCAAACCAAAACAAGGACCTCTTTAAAAAAAATGTAAAAAAGTACAATATATATATTTTGTTCATCCAATAACATTCTGAATTAGATATAGAAAGTTGAAAATATATTTTACTTTACACTCTTTAACTGGCAATGAAGAAAATAATTGAACCAAAAAGACTACAATTCCCTAACACTTCTTGACTCTACTGAAGTAGTGACTTACTTCTGCCAGCAGGTGGCGTGCATGACGTGTCCACAGCTGCCAGTGTGAGTCCCTACGGCCAGATCAGGGGGCATGAAGAGAGGATAGCCTGTCTCTGTCACACACACACACACACACACACACACACACACACACACACACACACACACACACACACACACGGAAACAGCGTGAATATTAATCTTGTTCATGAAAATCTTTTAAAAAATAAATCTTTTGTTTTTGTTTTTAAAGTCATTTGAGTGATGAATACTCTCGTTTCTAAACCAGACATATTTCCTGCGTTACTGAGGTGGACAGGCAGACTGACCCTGGGGGTTGTTGGCCAGCGTCTTGCCCCTGCACTGGGTCAGAACTGTGGACTTCTGGACGCAGGCGGTCAGCACCATGGCCGGAGCGCGGGCCTGGACTTCCTGCTCCTCCTGACACAGGATGCAGGTCAGCACCTCTCTCTCTGTGGGGGTGGAGCCACGGTGAGGACCAACCGCCACGCACAGCTCCCCCAGCTCCATGGCAACGCTGCAGGGCAGAAAGACACAACGTTACCAGTGGCAAACACCACCACCTAAGGACACAAATTCTTTTTTATATTCACACACTCAATCTCTTCATTTTAAACATAGGGTTAAACATGTTCAATACAAAATGTCATGAAGTTGTGTGAAGCCTCCTCCTCTTCCTCCTCACCCCCCTTTCCCTTAACCCCTCCTCACCCTCACCCTCCTCCGCTTCTTCTTCCTCCTCCTCCCTCTCCTCCTCCTCCTCCTCCTCACCTCTCCATGGTAGTGGCAGCTCCTCCTCCCTGAGTAACACTCTCCCTCCTCCTCCTGCTCCCTCTTCTCCTCCTCCCTTTCCTCCTCCTCTCCTCCTCCTCCTCCTCCTCTCCCTCCTCCTCCTCTCCCTACTCCTCCTCCTCACCTCTCCGTGGTAGTGGCAGCCCCTCCTCCCTGAGTAACACTCTCTCTCCTCCTTCTCCTCCCTCTCCTCCTCCTCCTCCTCCTCTTCCTCCTGCTCCTCCTCCTCCTCCTCCTCCTCTTTTCTCCTCCTCTCCTCCTCCTCCTCCTCCTCCCTTTCCTCCACCTCCTCACCTCTCCGTGGTAGTGGCAGCCCCTCCTCCCTGAGTTACACTCTCCCTCCTCCTCCTGCTCCCTCCTCTCCTCCTCCACCTCCTCCTCCTCACCTCTCCGTGGTAGTGGCAGCCCCTCCTCCCTGAATGCCACTCTCTGGCATGTTATCATACAGCATCTTGTTGGACTCGATGAAGTTCTTCTGCATGGCGGACATCTGAGCCATGATCTTCTGGCGATGAAGTTTGGCTGCCTCCGCCTTCCTCTTCCTCTCCGCCTTGTCTTTGTCCTGTACGTTCTGACAACACGCAACACAAAGTGAGGAGGAAGGTCTTTGTCAAACCATGGTTTCTGAGGTATTGAAGGATTCCAGTGCTGCTTGTGAGTGTACCTCCTCTGGCCTGGTGCTGTCTGCGCTGGCTGACGCAGTGGGACTGGACTTCTCCCTCACACACTTGATCTCCTCAAACATCTAGCAGAAGAGACATGCCAGCACATCATAAACGTTAATAACTGTACATCATAGAGAAAGCATATCTCAATCATCTGGCAGGAGAGACAGACCGGCACATCATAAACGTTAATAACTGTACATCATAGAGAAAGCATATCTCAATCATCTGGCAGGAGAGACAGACCGGCACATCATAAACATTAATAACTGTGAAAACTAACCCTGTGAGTAACGTACCTCATCCTAATCATGTGAATGACGTACCTCATCCTAACCCTGTGAATGACATACCTCATCCTAATCATGTGAATAACGTACCTCATCCTAACCCTGTGAATAACGTACCTCATCCTAACCCTGTGAATAACGTACCTCATCCTAACCCTGTGAATAACGTACCTCATCCTAACCCTGAGAATGACGTACCTCATCCTAATCATGTGAATAACGTACCTCATCCTAACCCTGCGAATAACGTACCTCATCCTAACCCTGTGAATAACGTACCTCATCCTAACCCTGTGAATAACGTACCTCATCCTAACCCTGTGAATGACATACCTCATCCTAATCATGTGAATAACGTACCTCATCCTAACCCTGTGAATAACGTACCTCATCTAACCCTGTGAATCGTACCTCATCTTAACCCTGTGAATAATGTACCTCATCCTAACCCTGTGAATAACGTACCTCATCCTAACCCTGTGAATAACGTACCTCATCCTAACCCTGTGAATAACGTACCTCATCCTAATCATGTGAATAACGTACCTCATCCTAACCATGTGAATAACGTACCTCATCCTAACCATGTGAATAACGTACCTCATCCTAACCCTGTGAATAATGTACCTCATCCTAACCCTGTGAATAACGTACCTCATCCTAACCCTGTGAATAACGTACCTCATCCTAACCCTGTGAATAACGTACCTCATCTTAACCATGTGAATAACGTACCTCATCCTAACCCTGTGAATAACGTACCTCACCCTAACCCTGTGAATAACGTACCTCATCCTAATCATGTGAATAACGTACCTCATCCTAACCCTGTGAATAACGTACCTCATCCTAACCCTGTGAATAACGTACCTCATCCTAACCCTGTGAATAACGTACCTCATCTTAACCATGTGAATAACGTACCTCATCCTAACCCTGTGAATAACGTACCTCATCCTAACCCTGTGAATAACGTACCTCATCCTAACCCTGTGAATAACGTACCTCATCCTAATCATGTGAATAACGTACCTCATCTTAACCATGTGAATGGCGTACCTCATTCTAACCACCTGAATGACGTACCTCACCCTAACCCTGTGAATAACGTACCTCATCCTAATCATGTGAATAACGTACCTCATCTTAACCATGTGAATGGCGTACCTCATTCTAACCACCTGAATGACGTACCTGTAAGTTCCACTTAATCATGTCCTTCTGGGCCTCCAGTGAGGGAAGGCTCTTGACCTTTGACAACAAATGGAAGACAGACTTGCCATGCTCTGATCCAATTCCTAATAAGGAAACAAAGATATGTCTGAGTCAACATTGACCTTTGGACTAACATTTCATATTAAGGACGTGGACGCTGAAAATGTGAGTAAGACAGCATCCTCATGCTTCTTTTTTACTACAAAGCAAACTAACTCCATTTAAAAAACACAAGGTTCAAGTCATAGCATTCTGAGAATAATAGTTGCACTCATATAATAAACCCTACTGGTTATACATCCACTCACCTTGACCCTTGATGCACTAATATAATAATATAACATATTATGATATATATATAATATCATAAACCCTACTGGTTATACGGTGGGTAGTTAGGGTTAGGGCTAGGGTTACGGCCTCTCACCCCGAGCCTTGATGCTGAAGTCAAAGGTCACGTCCTCCACAGATGAGGCTTCCAGCTGGGCCTTCTCCTCCTGCAGCGCCATGGCAACCAGGTGCAGTACCTGGACACACGCACGCACGCACGCACGCACACACACACACATACTCATATTAAATTCCGGTGATAGAGAGGGAAGGAATGGTTCGTAACACAGCCTAGAGTAAAAACAAAAACCCGATACAGAGATCAAACAAAGCCAGCCGGACTGAGATGTCTGTCTGGAGTTTTTAAAGGTCAGAGAGCACCATGATCTCATTGAGAGTGATCATATTTATTACCATCTCAATTTACTCTAATTCATTAGACGTGTTTGTTACACATGTGAGTCTAGGACAACAAGCTGTTTCAGAAGAAGGACAGGGGGGGTGACAGACAGACAGACAGACAGACAGACAGACAGACAGACAGACAGACCCTCTGGATCTAATGAGGAGCAGACAGACAGACAGACAGACAGACAGACAGACAGACAGACAGACTAACCCTCTGGATCTAATGAGACAGACAGACAGACAGACAGACAGACAGACAGACTAACCCTCTGGATCTAATGAGGAGCAGACAGACAGACAGACAGACAGACAGACAGACAGACAGACAGACCGACCCTCTGGATCTAATGAGGAGCAGACAGACAGACAGACAGACAGACAGACTAACCCTCTGGATCTAATGAGTAGCAGACAGACAGACAGACAGACAGACAGACAGACAGACAGACAGACTAACCCTCTGGATCTAATGAGGAGCAGACAGACAGACAGACAGACAGACTAACCCTCTGGATCTAATGAGGAGCAGACAGACAGACAGACAGACTAACCCTCTGGATCTAATGAGGAGCAGACAGACAGACAGACAGACAGACAGTGTGTGTGTGTGTGTGTGTGTGTGTGTGTGTGTGTGTGTGTGTGTGACAGTGAGTGTGTGTGTGTGTGTGTGAGTGTGTGTGTGTGTGTGTGTGACAGACCCTCGCGCTGTGTGAGTGTGTGTGTGTGTGTGTGTGTGTGTGTGTGTGAGAGACACACACGCACTCTGTGTGTGTGTGTGTGTGTGTGTGTGTGTGTGTGACAGACTAACCCTCTGGATCTAATGAGGAGCAGACAGACAGACAGACAGACAGACCCTCTGGATCTAATGAGGAACAGACAGACAGACAGACTAATCCTCTGGATCTAATGCGGAACAGACAGACAGACAGACTGTGTGCGTGTGTGTGTGTGTGTGTGTGTGTGTGTGTGACTAACCCTCTGGATCATGGCCTCCGTCCACTGCGTAGCCCGGTCCTCCACAGCCCGCTGCAGAACCCGTCTCAAGACATGGACCAGAACGTCACAGCTCAGCAGACCCACCAGGCTGGAGAAGGCTGGGCAGAGGGCGGGCGGGACCGGGGGTGGCAGGGCTGGGGAGGGAGGAACAGGAAGAGGAGGTGTTCAGTACAGTTAAGCCTGGGTTAGCCACATAGGTGGTGTAATGGCTGGGAAAGCTGTAGATGATGTCACCTTGGTCACTGCCCTCGTGAGCTCTCCTCTTCTTCTGAGCGTCTTCAGCCTACACAACACAGAGGACACAACCCCTCAGCCAAGACACCCACGCTTCAGCCCACTCCGTGTGTGTGTGTGTGTGTTTACTCAGTGTGTGTGTGTGTGTGTGTGTGTGTGTGTGTGTGTGTCTATTTACTCACAGTGTGTGAGTGTGTGTGTGTGTGTGTGTGTGTGTGCTACCTTGCTGTGCTGAAATTTGGAGTAGTGGTAGTAGAAAGGGTTGTACTCTGCCAGACACTCCTTCTTCACCTCATACAGACCGTGGCCTGACACCCCTGGCTTCCTGCACAGACAGGAAGTGGTATGAATTAATTTCTACTTGTTGAACCACACTGGTGGTGAAGGCCTTCCCTGGACTTTACTTACTTAAAGGTGGCCACTTTGGGGATCACAGTTTCCAGGCCAGTTTCATGGCTCTCCTATGAAGACATCACAGTTATGTTCTTAATTTTTTTAATAATGACAAAAGACATTTTTGTTAGTGTACAGAGTATAATTTAAAATTATTCATAATCATCATAATCATCACAATAATATGTTTACGTTCTCGGGCAGTCCTTTCACCAGACTGCTGTGGGCCATGGTAATAACGATAATGATATTGATAATGATGTAATTACGTTCTCAGGCAGCCCTTTGACCAGACTGCTGTGGGCCATGGTAATAATGATAATGATGATAATTACATTCTCGGGCAGTCCTTTGACCAGACTGCTGTGGGCCATGGTAATAATGATAATGATAATGATGATAATTACATTCTCGGGCAGTCCTTTGACCAGACTGCTGTGGGCCATGGTAATAATGATAATGATAATGATGTAATTACATTCTCGGGCAGTCCTTTGACCAGACTGCTGTGGGCCATGGTAATAAGGATAATGATAATGATGATAATTACATTCTCGGGCAGTCCTTTGACCAGACTGCTGTGGGCCATGGTAATAATGATAATGATGATAATTACGTTCTCAGGCAGCCCTTTGACCAGACTGCTGTGGGCCATGGTAATAAGGATAATGATAATGATGATAATTACATTCTCGGGCAGTCCTTTGACCAGACTGCTGTGGGCCATGGTAATAATGATAATGATAATGACGTAATTACGTTCTCAGGCAGTCCTTTCACCAGACTGCTGTGGGCCATGGTAATAATGATGATGATAATGATGATAATTACGTTCTCAGGCAGCCCTTTGACCAGACTGCTGTGGGCCATGGTAATAATGATGATGATAATGATGATAATTACGTTCTCAGGCAGCCCTTTGACCAGACTGCTGTGGGCCATGGGTTCAATGCACAGCAGGTGGATGACTTCCCTCATGGTCACGTCCTCCTTGGTGACGTCACTGATCCCAGGGGTGTAGCGTTCACCTAGGAGGGACGTTACAAAACATTTTAGAAGCATGTAAATAATAAATAACGCATACATGTGAGTCAGACTTGAGCATGCATATTTAACACAATGAAAGTGTAAATGTAATTTGTCCAGATATTTAACACAATGAAAGTGTAAATGTAATTTGTCCAGATATTTAACACAATGAAAGTGTAAATGTAATTTGTCCAGATATTTAACATGATGAAAGTGTAAATGTAATTTCTCCAGATATTCAACACAATGAAAGTGTAAAATATAATTTGTCCAGATATTTAACATGATGAAAGTGTAAATGTAATTTGTCCAGATATTTAACACAATGAAAGTGTAAATGTAATTTGTCCAGATATTTAACATGATGAAAGTGTAAATGTAATTTGTCCAGATATATAACACAATGAAAGTGTAAATGTAATTTGTCCAGATATTTAACACAATGAAAGTGTAAATGTAATTTTCCCAGATATTTAACATGATGAAAGTGTTAATGTAATTTGTCCAGTTATTTAACATGATGAAAGTCTAACTGTAATATGTCCAGTTTTCCGTTAGTGGGGTTACGGCTCTTCCTTACCGACGATGACTATGAGGAGGAACAACATCTCCTCTGATAACCGGTTCCACTGTCTCAGGAGCTCCTAAACAATGGATGACAGTATTTATTAAGCATTTAAAAAAAGTATTATTGAATGTTTTAATTCAATAAACTGTAGGAGAGTTATTGTCATACTTGGTCTTTGGTCGAGGTACTTCCATTGAAAATCTCAAAGAGCTCAAATCTCAGCAAGATCATGATCAGAAAGTGGTTGGGGTCCATTTTGGAAGCAGCAATCTGTAAATAAAGAGACGATAGTTGTCAATCATCCTGAGGGAAACCACTGTGTTTGTTAAATATCTGGACGTCGAACGGAGATAAGCACTGACCTGCAGCATGAGAATGTGAAACGGAGATAAGCACTGACCTGCAGCATGAGAATGTGAAACGGAGATAAGCACTGACCTGCAGCATGAGAATATCCTTGTCGTACATCTCATCCCTGCATTTAACATCCTGGTAGTAGTAAACCTAACAATCAAAAGAAACACACACGCTCCTTGTCATTTTAAACATAAGCCAGTCAAATACATTGTGCAAGCGTGTCCGTAATGCACAATGCTTTTTTGAGTGACAATAGACTATCTTTCCACAGAAATATATATACATTTTTAAATGAAGAACACATGCCCTGATAAGTTGAAGGCTAAAATTACATAAAAATGTGTTATCATACATATTATGTGAAGATACTCATACTTATTACATAAGGATTTTTGATA
>JAPMUY010008693.1:17500-71058 GCA_026901105.3 Galaxias olidus
CACTCCCCTGCAGCACAGAGCCAAGAGGAACAGTCAAATACCCACACACACACTCTCCCTGCAGCACAGAGCAGAAAGGAACAGTCACACACTCCCCCCGCAGCACAGAGGAGAGGGGAACAGTCACACACACACACACACCCTGCAGCACAGAGCAGAGCGGAACAGTCACACACACACACACACCCTGCAGTGCAGCACAGAGCAGAGGAGAGGAACAGTCACACACACACTCACCCTGCAGCACAGAGGAGAGGAGAGGAACAGTCACACACACACACTCACCCTGCAGCACAGAGGAGAGGGGAGGGGTCTGCTATGTCCTCACTCTAAACACCTGTCCCCTTTTTCCACCTGTCCCCTTTTTCCACCTGGCTCTCTGGCTCTCTCTCTCTGGCTCTCTCTCTCTCTGGCTCTCTCTCTCTCTGGCTCTCTCTCTCTCTGGCTCTCTCTCTCTCTGGCTCTCTCTCTCTCTCCTCACCTAACACATAAGTCAATCCTTTATCAGAAACCACATCACAAACTGTTGAGGAAAGAACAGCGTGACTCAGCAAAGCATCTTTCTGCTTCTCTGGTAAACGCGTTAAAAACAAGATCTTATGAAACATGCATTACCAGCTGAGATTTGAACACTAAGAAACAGGCTAAATAGTTTGACCATATAAGACTAAAACAAAACGCAACTCAGCCATGACTGGATGGTGTCAAATCCCTTTAAAAGCAATACACAACCTTAAGTGCTTTAACACACTGGTTTGACATGTAACACAAGGGCCAGACCATGAAGAGACTGTGTTTCTCTACTCTTAGGAGGCACGAGGTCTCACCTGGCTGTAAGAACGGGACATGGAATCTACCAGCGCGCTCTAAACCGGACAGCCAGTCACACACACAATGTTTTACATGTGACCAAACACACAATAACCATAGAAAACACTGCCCCTCAGAGAATGCCAAACTATAACACCTTGTATTTTTAGAATTTGTTGAGGCTGGGATGTTAACTTGTGTACCTTTTCAAGTTGGACTACAGCATGACAGAGGTTGTTGTCATGTGAAGCGTGCTCCACAGACAGACACAGAGACCTGACAACCATTATCATTGACAGAGTACTCCTCAGTGGCTACTCAGCCTGTCACACACCACCCATCAAACAAGGTCTAAGAAACACAAAATGATCTGAGTTGTTCCCCTTGAATAGTCTGGTTTGACTAAATCGCCATGCTCTCTCTCTCTCTCTCTCTCTCTCTCTCTCTCTCTCTCTCTCTCTCTCTCTCTCTCTCTCTCTCTCTCTCTCTCTCTCTCTCTCTCTCTCTCTCTCTCTCTCTCTCTCTCTCTCTCTCTCTCTCTCTCTCTCTCTCTCTCTCTCTCTCTCTCTCTCTCTCTCTCTCTCTCTCTCTCTCTTATGTGGAGGGTCTGCTTCTCTCTGGTTTCTACGTGGAGGGTCTGCTTCTCTCTCTCTCTCTGGTTTCTACGTGGAGGGTCTGCTTCTCTCTCTCTCTCTCTGGTTTCTACGTGGAGGGTCTGCTTCTCTCTCTCTCTCTCTGGTTTCTACGTGGAGGGTCTGCTTCTCTCTCTCTCTCTCTCTGGATCCACGTGGAGGGTCTGCTCTCTCTCTCTCTCTCTCTCTGGTGGTGATGGTCTATGAGCTCGTGCCCACAGCACCTCTCTCTGGTTTCTACGTCTCTCTCTCTCTCTCTCTCTCTGGTTTCTACGTGGAGGGTCTGCTTCTCTCTCTCTCTCTCTGGTTTCTACGTGGAGGGTCTGCTTCTCTCTCTCTCTCTGGTTTCTACGTGGAGGGTCTCTCTGGTTTCTACGTGGAGGGTCTGCTTCTCTCTCTCTCTCTGGTTTCTACGTGGAGGGTCTCTCTGGTTTCTACTTGGAGGGTCTGCTTCTCTCTCTCTCTGGTTTCTACGTGGAGGGTCTGCTTCTCTCTCTCTCTCTGGTTTCTACGTGGAGGGTCTCTCTGGTTTCTACATGGAGGGTCTGCTTCTCTCTCTCTCTCTCTCTCTCTCTGTCTCTCTGCTTCTCTCTCTCTCTCTCTGGTTTCTACGTGGAGGGTCTGCTTCAGTGGCAGCACCTGCTGCTGGGTATGGAAGCCGACACGGGGCCAGGCAGCAAGCAGAGCCTTTGTGTGTCCTCACGGCCGCATGATTTCATTTCATTAGTGATTAGGAGCTGCTGAGAGGCACACCTGGAGCTTGGGCTAGTGCTACACACCACAGACAGCGCTAGCAGCCAGCGTTAGCAGCCAGCGCTAGCAGTACGTTTGTCACTATGACTAGGCTGAACGGAACCAGTCCACACAAATATTTTGGGATCGAGTCCAATTTCAGCTGCTCAAACCTGTTTATTTATTCAAAACAAAGATATTAATATAACCAATAGCAAGGCAGATTCAGCACAAGCTGCCAACAGCACACCACATTTAGCTATACACAGAAACTCCATCTGGAAGTGTCAGTTAATCCATTACTACTGACACCAGTATAACCCTAACCCTCTACCCAGAGACTCCATCTGGAAGTGTCAGTTAATCCATTACTACTGACACCAGTATAACCCTAACCCTCTACCCAGAGACTCCATCTGGAAGTGTCAGTTAATCTATTACTACTGAACTCTATACCCAGAGACTCCATCTGGAAGTCAGTTAATCCATTACTACTGACACAACGCTAACCTCTAACCCTATACCCAGTCTAACCCTTACCCTAACCCTATACCCAGAGACTCCATCTGGATGTGTCAGTTAATCTATTACTACTGACATCAGCCTCTTTCTCCTCACACTAGATTGATGCATTAAGGCAGGTCAGCTAGCTGACCATCCCTTTCCCAGATATAGCTCCTGTTTCCGGAGTAACATCAACAGCCAAGAGGCCTGTGAACGCCATCCAGAGAATTCAGCATACACATACATAAGAGCTCGTAAGACAAGTCAAATAAATACACTCTGGGGTTCACTGACACAGAATGGAAAGAAAGGGTCGACCCCGCCACCACCCCCGTCTTTCCCCAGTGGTTATGTAATGTACCGTTTCCATGGCTACCGCAGATCCTGGGTCATGTTTGGAGCAGCTGGGTCCCGTTTTCCAGGCCTCTAGATCACCACAGTCACAGAACCCTCCACCTGAGGACGCGTGCATCTAGGGGAAACACACACACACACACACACACACACACACACACACGGCAGGGGCAGCAGGGAGAAAATGGCAGACAGCGTGACAACTATTAATATATTATGGTTGCAACTACATGAAAACGCATGTCATGCACTAGAATATGTTGAGCGAGGTTAAATTGATGTTGTCACCTACTTTGTATCGGTGCCCTTTGTGTACACTGTCCTGGAAGCAGTCCATGCAAAGAACGCATGTGGGGTCTATGGCACAGTCCCTATCATCACATCAAAGAGAGAGAGACTACACTGGTCATTTGATCATGCACAAGTACACAGCTGGCTCAGAGAGACACTGAACCAAACACACCCAAACTCGCCCGGCATAACCCCTACAATCAGAGCCAACTTATTAACAATTTATTGTGAACAATTGAGCCTAAATACTGTAGTGTCCTTACATGAAGAACAAAGTAAACCACTTCCAAAAGGAACCCCAACTCATACCATCTCTCTACATGGAACGCTGTGACCCGTATGAAACGCACCCCAACTCATACCATCTCTCTACATGGAACGCTATGACCAGTTGTAAAGTGAGTGGCTGTTACTGGAGGGTTGAAATCCTATACTTCCACAGCTTGACTATCCACGCTATTGAAAACACGTTTACTTCAAACTCCTGCGAGTCTCCCAAACCTCCAGAGGGAAGCTTTAAAACCATGAGATCTTGCTGTCTAGAAGTCAAACACAACAACATATTTTGCTTGATCTGTAATAAAGTTATTACCAACATAAAAATGTCCTTGTACTTTTTATGGATCTACGTTCAAGGGAATGCTGGATGCAACAGAATGAGGAAGTAATCTGTGGTAGTGAATCAAACTCATAATGAGGAACTTCTCTGGTTTGTCCTGCTGCTTTTAATGAGCTCAAGTTCCAAGTGAATATAGATGACAAACTATACCGAACAGAGCAAAGGTCACCAGGAAAAACAGACAAAACTAGTTCCCAAAACCAAATCCATATTTTAACTATCTCTGAGTAATATGTCTTCCACCTGTTGTAAACGTGTGTTTACCTGCAGGAGTAGACCGTCTCCCCCTCTTTGAAAACTCGTCCACAAAGCTGTGAGGAGGCGCCGCCCAACTTCAGCTTCTCCAGTCCTTCCAGGGGGTCCTCCCCGAACAGGAAGCACTCCAGAGGGTGGAGTAGGCAGCTCTGCACCAGCGCCTCCTCCTCCTGCGGGCTACGCTCCGTCTCCAAGCAGTAGATCTGAGGCACCTGCTCCACCAGGTAACGGAGGAGCTCTGCCCCACTGTCCGCGGCCTCTCGCCATCCCTTCACAAACGGAGGTCATGCGGAGGTCACTCGCTCTATTTACCATTTTTACTTGTACTATAATAATGCCATCACTAATCAGTGAAATATCACCAGATGATAATCTTTCTAGAGAGATCCATTTACTTGTGGCAGGTCATGAGCTGGTTAACATCATAGTGGTGAACCTGACATGCCCAATATATAAAAGTCATATCAAGATAGTGTATAGTTTTGGATCCATTTTAAATAGATCTGCCCTTAATGTGCTGTACTGGAAACACACTATAAAAATTACACTATTCATAGCACAAGCAAAGACAAACTGCTCCAACTTAAGGCTTGAAGCATAATGCCAAAGATTTCCCAATGCATCTTGCTGGTCCTCTTTGGTTTACCATTTAAATCAATCTGATCTGGATCTGGCTCGGGATGTAACTTTCTATACTGACCACATATAATCTTAAACCTCACATATAATGTGTTGTACAAGGGCTTAGGTTAGGTTTAAATTATAGAAACAGAAATGCTAGTTGTTTGACGCTATAAAGAGAGAAGTCTCAGGCAGCTAACTTTCTGTGTTTTGTATTATGGAGATAATCTGTATGTATATATATATATATATATATATATATATATATATATATATATATATATATATATATATATATACATCCATCCATCCATATCCATTTTCCGCCGCTTATCCGGGGCGGGTTGTATAGTATAACTAATGTATATATATATATGTATATATATATATATATATATATATATATATATATATATATATATATATATATATATATATATATATGTGTTTCGTTGTGCACTGTGGTACATTACAATGTGGCTTGTGAATTTCCAGCATAGGTAAACCATGGGGGAAAAGGCCACAATCGCGGTTTGATGTTCTATCTTTGTATTTCGTTTGTATAGATTGGATGTATATTGTTGTATACACTGTTTTATACGTTCTAGTATGGGACACTTAAGTGCTGCTGTTTTGGCCAGGTCTCTCTCGTAAGAGATTTTGAATCTCAGTGAGACTAACCCTGTAAAATAAGGCTAAATCAAATTGGTAACCAATCACAACCAAGAGTGTGTGAATTAATTGGCACCTTGTTTGGTTACGGATGTTCTGTATTTTAGTTGCTAAATTGTCATTAGTTGAAGAAACCTGATCTTCGCATTCACAAATAATACTTGGCTCTGCGTAGTTTAACGTTATTACGCATTGTCTTGTATTTTGTAGCTAGTTAGCAGCATTAGCTATAAACAAAACTGGCAACAGTGAGAAACGCACTGCAGGCAGAAAATTCCGACCACGAAACTAGTCAGCAAAAGCTTCATCGTAGCTAGCAAAATTATCTAAGCAATATAATATCATTAGTTACTACATAATATATAAAAATCGTTGCATTAGTGAGAATTTCACGTTATTGACGTTAACTATTCTGATTTCCTACCTTGCTGATCTCCAGTCCGTTTATTGATTTTTCACCTTCCGCCATATTCCTTCTGCCGTAAAGGGGAAATGTTGCTAGGGGTACGGGCTCCGGTAACCAGGCTTTTTGCGACGTTAGTCACCACTCACTTTAAACAGAGAAATTTCCCAACACATTGCATGGCATATGCATAATATTCGAGGCAATATTCCCTTGTGGACACGGGTATCTACTTTACACAAAAAAATCTTCCCACTGATAAAGCAGAACCATATAGAGAGAATGTTGCCTCCAATATTATGCATTAAACTGTCGCTTATCTTTCAATGGCTCTGATATTAAGTAAACAACAACAAAATCCTTAACGCTGATAGGCTGTGGGATCGTGAACCCTGTAGAGGTTGAAGGTCAGAGTGCAGTTGTTTGACATCAAATCAAACATGGAGTCCATTTTTCATGAGAAAGTAAGCTTATTCAATTATCTTTTATGATTTAAACATGACAAAAAATACATACTGTGTATTCCATTTACATTATATCTTGTGTTGGTTATTTTATTACCGACTTTGGAATTAAGTTACTTTTGATGTGGCTTTTGTCGTTTCAATTGACCAATGTTGTTGTGTTAGCCAGGTGGCTAATGCTAGCTAACTCAGTAACTGCACATAGCAACAACAAACAGTCAACATAGTTTTGAATTTTCATGAATTAATTATCAGTTTATTAGCTGCTAGCTGGATGGCTATTCTCCTTAGAGAGAAGATAATGATTCATATTTTTTTGCGTTCTTCGTTTGATAAGCGACAGTTAGCTAATATTAGTTAGCTTCACACCGTCAAGTTTGTGAACTTTATACGTAATGAAATTGAATGAAAATTATAAACTAATAATAAAATGCACATGTCAGTTAGATAGCAATGAATATATGTACATATTATTTATACTTCATGTAACGCATGTAATGTCTTTGTTGGACTCAATATATAGTTGAACTTTGTTTGATGGCGTGAAACTAAATAACAAATGAAATGGGAACATTTATGCTGAGACTATATAGCGTGAACCATCCCAATTAAGATGTTGGTGTTTTATTACACTAGTCATAGATCACATAGAATCACATATAGAGGCACGCACCCTAACTAACTTTTACAGCCTTTTCAACAGTAGCTACGAATCGTTGTTGTTTTTCTAAATTACAGCAAGAAGGCTCTCTCTGCGCCCAGCATTGCCTGAATAACCTTTTGCAAGGTGAATATTTCACTCCTGTGGACTTGTCCTCCATTGCTCAACAACTTGACGAGGAAGAAAGGATGAGAATGGCAGAGGGGGGCATGGCGAGTGAAGAGTACAGAACATTCCTACAGGTATTATATTAAAATATCACATTCGTTTTGTTTTTTTAAAACACCACGATTAAAAACATGCACACTTGTCCACCAATCCACTCTTCAGTCTCCCAGCATCCAAAGCTTATACTTTATCCTATTCGCGCCATGTTACTTAAAGGGCCAACTTAACCTGCTCAGAGATAAAAATTAAGAAGCACACCCTTCATCTTTCCCCTGGGAGTTTACAGTGGTCCTAGAATAGACCTCTATGGAGAACACCTCACACCTTCACGTAACAGAAGGCAGCTCTGGGGCTTGAATATAGACGTCTATGGAGAAAACCTCACACCTACACATAACAGAAGGCAGCGCGAGGGCTTGAATATAGACCTCTGTGGAGAACACCTCACACCTACACGTTAAAGAAGGCAGCTCTGGGGCTTGGTAAGATGTAACGCTGTCATTAAATGGAACTAAATTATGTTTTGTTGATTTGTTTTTCAGCAACCATCTGGAAACATGGATGACAGTGGCTTCTTTTCAATCCAAGTGAGTTTGAAAAACAAAAATTTCTGTACTTTTTTCAGCTGTATCTTGTTGTCAGTGAATTGAAATACTTTGTGGATTTTTTTATGTTCTTCAACTTTCTCAGGTCATCAGCAACGCCCTGGGAGTGTGGGGTCTGGAACTGATACTGTTTAACAGCCGCGAGTACCAGAGTCTGATGATTAACCCTATGTAAGTATTTAGTGATGTGTCTGATGATTAACCCTATGTAAGTATTTAGTGATGTGTCTGATGGTTAACCCTATGTAAGTATTTAGTGATGTGTCATTTAGAAAACGATCACCTCGGTTTGCGTTTGCATTCAGTTGTATTATTCTAAATATCCGTGACTGGAAAAACCCTTGTGTTTCAGAAATGAAAAGGCATTTATATGTAACTATAAGGAACATTGGTTCACTATACGAAAACTTGGACAACAGGTATGCGTTGTAGGATGTATTCAATGTTTGTGCTTTGCATACCATCCACTTTAAGTAACTTAGTCATCTTAATTCATGGACCACCTCAAATCTTTTGTTTACATATTATGTCGGTATGGAAAGCAACAGATTTCCAATTAGTAAAACCACCACAGTGTATGATGGTGTTATCATAGTTCATCACTGTTATATTTCTGTAAAGTCACTGTCCCAGTTCTAGTTCCTGTGAAATGACTCGGCTTTTGTACCCCAGTGGTTTAACCTGAACTCCTTACTGACTGGTCCAGAGCTGATATCAGACACATACCTAGCCCTCTTCCTCGCTCAGTTACAACAGGAAGGTAAATATTAATGTTTGCAATCTTAATATTGTTTGAACAGGCTATAATCAGCAAACTACCAAGCCTGTATGGTAATATTATTATGCTTATGATATCATTTCTAGCAAACTTACTTGAATCTTGGAACTTGTTTCCGTGACAACAGAGTTACAGAGGGACTTTGTGGTTGTGCAGGGTATTCTATATTTGTGATCCGAGGAAACCTCCCAGACTGTGAGGCGGAGCAGATTCTGGGGGTCATGAGAGTGCATCAGCAGCAGCGCCCCAAGCTCATAGGAGAAGACGAAGCCCAGTCGAGTGGACAAGGGTAGGGACGTTCTCCCAGCGCTTCTCTGTCCCCTGCTGGTGTTTGCTGAGAGGTGTACTGACTGTCTGCCTGAGGATTCAGACATTCTGCCCTTAGGCTCGCTCTGTCCCTTTCTACGGTTCTTTAAAGAACATTGAGTAGATTGCACAGATAATGCCTGAGGTAAATGGGTGTGGGGTGACGGGTATACGATTCCAATGTGAACTCTGATTGTCACCCTGTTCTGCTCTCGAGTAGCAGATCTATAACACACAGCCAGATGGAGACGGGACCCAGCCTCGAGGAAGAGCGTGTCGATGAGGATGAGGAGGAGCTGAAGAAGGCCCTGGCCCTCAGTAGAGAGGATATGGATGTGGAGGATGAAGAGGCTGACCTCCGCAGAGCCATCCAGCTCAGCATGCAGGGTCAGAGTTCAAAGCCAGACATCCAACATTGCACATTTCATGTTAAAATCTGTCTTTACATTTTTTTTTTTTGTTCACTTCATAATTAAATGGCATTTCTTTGAAAGAAAGGCTTACAGACCATGACATTTAGGTGATTGACAGCTAACATTCTTTAGTCAAGTTTTTAATAGACAGCATAGATATGAATTTGTTTTTCTATCTGTGCTGTCCATAGGAGCCGTGATGAGCAACAAGTCTTCTGAATCCAAAGCAGGCAGTGTTGCTAAGACTAGCAGCCAGTCAGCAGGGGGTGCTGTGAGAGGGGCGTCTGCTGGGCCTCACAATGAGACGCTCTCCGCCGAGGAGCTGAGGAAAAGAAGACAGGCCTATTTTGATAGGTAGGCCTGTCTGCCTGTTGTCTGTCTTTCTGCTTGTCTTACTTACCTACGTAGTAGATTTGAATTCTTTCTGTTGACTGCACAGGCAATCCCAGCAGCACCAGGCTCATCCTGCATGTTCTCAACAGACAGACAGTATTCCCACATGCAGCACAGGTAACATGCTCATCCTTTTACATGATCACATAGTGCTAAAATGCTAATTGTTCTCCAGTTCATAATCACTCTTTACTCTGTTGACCTACTGGACATAAACAGACCATTGTTTATGATACACAGACACTCACTCATGCATTTCCCTCGCTTGTTCCAGGATTGAGGAAGAGTGGTCCAGAAGAGGATCGTCAGGGCTCGAGCCAGTGACGGCACAGTGGCTTGCTGTAACAGCCTGCGTTGACTACCACCTGCCTGGACTGGTGACCCTGACGAGGGACAGCCTCTCCGCTCTAACCCTAACCCTAACCGCCCCCCCAAACCCCTCTGCTCTAGCTTTGTCTGCTGTCAGACTCTGCCCAGACAGGAGGCTCCCAAACCTTCCCTGGCAAGTTTACTGACAGACTGTAGACACAAGAATAACAAACCCAGAAAAAGGCAAACGTTAGTCTGATCTAACTCTGAGGTGGTGCTGAAGTCGGGAAAGAGAGGAGGGAAGGAGGACGTGAAACAGACGCAATTCCCGCACAGTTATTCCAAGTCTGTGATGGCCTTTGTACCATAGAGCCTTCTTTGTTTCTAATTTATGCTACATTTGATATTTTACATCCCTGCACTTTTTGTTTTTTGTTTCTGTAGAAGGGGTGGTATGAAGGTTGGATCCACAGACTGTGTGTGTGTGAGAGTGTCAGTGTTTCATAGGAGGGTGGAGGGACACAACATTGGCTGAGGAAACTATAACCCAGTCATTCGCTTGCCTTCCGTGTGTGTGTGTGCGTGCGCTCCCAGGGACCACTGGTTTGATAAAGACTGGGGTGTTTTTGTGAATTATAGAATCACCTGCTTTGTATCTATTTTCATTTAGTTTTTTTGTTTTTTTAAGTTATGCAGTTCCTTAAAACATAAGTGCTGAATTTATGTCCTGCTGTTTTCAATAGAAAAACCTTGTAAAACATTGAATATATGGGGACTAGTTATTAGGATCGTATCTAATATAATTAACCCTGGCCGCTGTCACTCTGCTTGCTTCATTTCTTGATCTTTGAAACAGAGTTGGTATTTTGTTAATCATGTTGGTGGGAAACCACTGTATTGATTAATATCCTAAACAGTACAAAGATTAATGGTGTTTATAACAATTCTAGTGTTTACATGAGTTTTACCAGTGAATCAGATGGACGTGCCAACTCAAAGTTCAACCCTTTTAACATGTCTTTGCAGAAAGAGTACTAGAGAACACATTTCCCCATGTAGAGAAGCTGTCTCCTTTTTGTAGTAACCTTACAATTTGATTCCATGGTTTCACTTTTTTTTTCCACTTGTGGTTTGGAAAGCTTATTGATTAGGCATTTTCTTTAGAGGTTCTAATGCAATGTCCCACCATGGTAGTGGATGGGGTGGGTGATTGTTTTATTTTCACTTGACATTCATAACAATGGGTTTTTAAACAATCAAATGTTGATGCTCTTCAAATCCCTGTGTTTTCATTGCACATGCTTTTACTGTATTACATATTTGTTTTATTAAGAATAAAAGCGAAATTTGCTCTTTCTTAAAATGAATCTTTCTTCATGTTAGGCGTATCAGAATAAGAATAGACTGAATTTTGAGGGTTGTGGATATTGTGGTGACCTGTGGCAGACTATATATATTGTATTTATTTATTTGTGAAGTGTCCTTTTGTTGCTAGAAAGGTGCTCTTAAATTAAGGTTATTATTATGATTATAGCTATTTTCCACTCAGTACTTAGTACAACAACCTAAGATCGTCAAATTGGATCTTTCTACATGCGTGCTAACATTTGCAAGATTCTCCAACATTTTGCCCTAGTCCAGACATTTTAATGATCTATGTTATGTAACCCTATGTTTAGTACATCTATGTGGCAGAGCCTTGAAATCTCACAGCCACATTCAAATCAAAGGACAGCATAGAGAGTGTTAGTGTGCCCCAGTTAATGGATAACTTTCAAGGCACACTTGCACTTTGTCTCACCAAACAGTGGATGGAGGAGTTTCACAGGATACTTCACTGTTTCTCTAGCTGAGAGGTAGGTTATATTTTTATGTGTTGATATGAAATTATATTACATATTTCAGATAACAAATTACCTACACTATTGCTGTGGAAATGCATTGTAATAAACTGTAATTATGTATAATATGCTGTAATAGGTCTTGTTTTAGTTCCCCCATCATATTGACTTTTTGGAGGGTATGAGTAGTGGTTAATTGCAGTAGCTGATCCTACCGTCATAACATAAACGTTTAATCGCCAAGGTTCTAATAGAAAAGATGACGCGCCTACTTTTCCTGCTGACTTACGGCTGTGCCATAGTCGCTGTCTACCAAACTCAACGTCCCAACATCACAGACCTAACATTCAGGAACATGGACTTTGCCATGGAGCTCTACAGAAAGGTCGCCTCGTACCACGACGATAACATCATCCTCTCCCCCCTGAGCATCTCCGCTGCCTTTGCAACCCTCTCTTTGGCCGCAGGGGGTCGAACGCGCAAGGAGATTCTTAAAGGGCTCAATCTAAGAGATTTGGAGCGGGAAGGCCACCCTGAGCTCATTCCAGAACTTTTTTGGCACCTTATGGGAAACATCACACGAGAACGATCCCTGAAGTTAGAGCAAGGCACTGCCATGTTTGTCGGCCAGCAGTTTGAAGTTAAGAAGACCTACAGTGACATCATCAAAAAGTTCTTTGACTCTGACATTGAAAATGTAGACTTCACAGACAGCAAAGCAAGTGTCCTTTTTGTTAATGACTACATTAAGCACAAGACAGGCGGCAAAATAAACAACATGTTGACCAGCATAGACCCACTTACCCAACTCATTCTTACCAACACCATTTTTTACCAGGGTAAGTATTATTTTTGTTTACTTTGAGACTTTACAAGTTATAGACTAATTATTATTGGGGGGGAAAAGTCACTAATAACTTTTCCAGGTTTCCATTGTTGCTTGAACGAAAACGCCACCATATGTATCATAAAGTAGGGTGATATGGTTCAAGCTTGCCTTTATTTAAATCATCTTCACGTCACAACTTGTGTATGCACTCTTTTTAGGAGATTGGCAGAGTCCTTTCAACGCTAATCACACAGAAAATGGGCGCTTTTATGTGGACAACTACAAGATTGTTCAAGTGCCCATGATGTTCAAAGAGGCCAGGTTCTACACTATGGAGGATGCACACCTGGGTGCTAATGTGCTCAAACTGCCGTACCTCAACGGAGTTGCCATGCTCATACTGCTCCCTAAAAAAGACATGGACTACACAATCATTGATGAGCGAATCACAGCGCGTAGATTCCTTTACTGGGTCAAACATCTGTCAAAAACGTATGTATTCAATGTGTTAACTAAGACAAAATAACTATTGATTTGATTTCAAACAGGAGAATCTATAATATTTGGTAGTTTCAGTAATATAAGGTTTCCTTGCTAGATCATTGTCCTTTATCATCTGTAGGATCATGTTGTTGTAGGAAATACTTCTTCTTCGAAGAATAAAGACAAAACTATAGGATCTGAGTGAACACTCCTTTATTATCTAAATAAATAATCAAATAAATTTTTATTTATATATACACTCATTAACTTGGTTAGAATTTGAACATAGACTATATTGCTTTCACAATGTGATGATGAAATGGCTCCACATTCTGGAGACACAACAAGCAGTAAGCTCATTGTAAACATACTGGTCTACTCTGCACATGAAACAGAGAGGGGCAAAAACACTTGATGTGATATTAAAGCACAGCTCCAAACTAAATTGAAGTGAGAGTTTATTTTGTTCTGGCAAGATTAACTGAAATTAACCACTTATATTATACTTTTATCAAATAAAAAAAAGATAGAATCTTGAGTAAATTACTATAGCTATGTGTTTTCAATGTGCTCCATAAATGGTGTATTTTAGCCTGGTCTGCTGTGTGTAATAAGATACTTTTTTTTCCCACAGAAAACTGGAATTGCACATGCCCAAATTCAAGATGGAGAAATGCTATTCACTGCACAATATCCTTCCAGACCTTGGTGTTTCCGATGTTTTCCGTGACTCTGCCAATCTCACCATGCTCAGCACTGGGCCAGGAATCAAAGTGTCAGAGGTCAGTCAGGTGCCCTGTCTGTTGTAGGGACAGCACAAGGTATATTTGGTTATTTTGCATCCCAGTAAATATATTGCATACAAAAAAACTGCAGGACCTTTCACATATTTGAAGTGATTTATTTTTTGAACGTGTCACCCTTAATCTTGTTTCAAAATAAAAGCACATCTTGGGCTTTGGGGCTTTAGTTTATTCTAGTGTGCTGTCCTCAAACTCTATCTTATAACCCATCTATATGAATAAGCTTTAGAAATTAGTCAAAAGACACAATGATATACATGTCAGCTTCCATGATTGCGTAAAAACAACGAATTGTACTGGTTCCTTCTAGGTGCTGCACAAGGCTGTGATAGAGGTCGATGAAACAGGCACCACAGCAGCAGCGGCAACAACAGTTGGCATCACTGCCTATTCCCTACCCTCCACTTTTGTGATCGACAGGCCTTTCTTTTTTTTTATTTACCATGAGGGAACCAATAACTTACTGTTCATGGGCAGAGTCATAGACCCCACCAATAGTTAAAACTTGTATTAAACGGTGGCATAGCTGATTTATTGCATCAGGCCTTTTGCTCAGCTATTGTTGGACAAACGTTCAAGCTGGCAGAAATCTGTTATTTTCTTACATTTGCTTTATTTGTTTTTATTAAGCTGAATCACACATACAAATGCACACTTCACAACGAGAACGAGAGACTATTTAAAAAAATACTATGTAATACAATTTAGAATACAAAATACAAGGTCTGCTCTGATACAAATTTTCAATTTACAAATTTAAAAATTGATTTTACCTGATGTTATTTCAACAGTACGATAATAAGGCTAGTTTATTGAGTTAATTTAACACATTTCCACTAGGCTGTTTATAAAAATATATAGGCCTATTCATAAAGTGCTTTTTGTTTAAATGTGTTCAGTATATTTTGTTAATTTGTAATAAAATATATGCATAGGCTATGCATTCAGATTCGTTTTTTGTGTAACGTGGCCCAACTACTTAATTTGGTGGTGTAGAATATCGTAGAACGTAAGAGCGTCACTGCGGCTACTAAGCTAGCATACTTTGCTAGCAAGTCAGCTAGCTAGGTTAGAAGAAGAAGAGAGGATCATTATTGTTGGCAGTTTTTGTCATAATCGTTTATACACTATCGGGGAGCTATACAAACTCGATAGGTGTTTGTTATACTAGAATTGTTGAAGAATATTTTCACAAGAAGTCGATTGGTGTACGTTGTGCCAAGTAATACGTCGGAGTTGAGTTTGTTTGCTAGCAATGCTAGCTCAGTAGCTGGCTAGATAAGTCCGGTTCAAATCGTTAGCCAACATTTGATGTATCTTTAGCTAGGTTGTATTTCCAATTCCTAGAATTGTCATCATAACAGACTTCACATCGAGAGACTATGGCGCTGAAAAGAATCCACAAGGTAAATCTACGCAACAGGCTAACAAACATTGGCTAATGTTCACATGCTAGCTAACATTAATTTGAAAGGAGCCTGGTAATCAACAAATTACAGTTAGCTAACATAGCTAACTTGCGTTTTAGGTTTGCGTTCCTGACCAAACGTTAAGCCAAGTCACATAGTTTAATCCACTGTTTCAATAGCTTTCTATAGCAAATATGTACAACAGTAATTTTAGCGATTACGGTCTATTGGATTAATAATAAGGTTTAACAAGAGCGAATTATAATTTTCTTTTCGCTAATTTAACGTTAAGCAAAAAAAAACATGGGCCCATAACGTAAATGTCATTGCGCAGACCCACATCAATTCGGTGTCCATGAGATCATACTTTTGTTTTTCTTAATTTTCTAAATTTTTACTAATTGGCCAATACTTGGACTTTACTCAGTCAAAAGTACATATTCACACACCACATACATTTATTTGCTCTTAGTTAATTCATCCTTTAATTTTAGGGTTTAGTTTTACGGTCAATTTAGGTATTATTGAGGAGCTCAATCTTCAACATAGAAAATGCTTTGCACTTCGCTTAGTTTTTGTAATCTTAGATTCCATGAGAACCTTTATGGGGTGTGGAGGCCCAGGGTGTTTTGTTCATGGGCCTACTAGCCCCCACCTCTCTTATAAATAGCTGTAGACCTAAAAATATCTGCGGGGAGGCAATAGTGTCCGCTCAGGTCTCTTCTTGCTGTCAAGTGTCATCACGATAACAAATTAGCCCCCTGCTCCAGAGCTGGTTCGTTATTAAGAATGGCATGGTAGACTATAATAACACTGGCAGCAATAGGATATTTTGAAGATATAGGCTAGCTTTATTTAGATCATTCCTGGTGTTTTTACAGGTCTTTAAAGGTCAAATTAATCTAGTAAACTATTGCATGTCATAGAAATGAGAAGTAATCTAGTAAACTATTGCATGTCATAGAAATGAGAAGTAATCTAGTAAACTATTGCATGTCATAGAAATGAGAAGTAATCTCATAGCTATGCCACAGGCCTCATAGTCTTCAAATAGTCTTTATAGTCTGCAAATCAGAGAAAGTTCATGAGGAATGATGAATATTCTTTTTGATGCACCTGTTGGCAGGACGATTTCAGGTGTGTGTAGTACTGTATACTGTGCGCGACTGGAGGGTTGCCTCTTTTAGCCTGTGCCCCAGGTTCTTCCCCCAGACTGCTGGTACACACGAAGACCTTTCTAACAAACTTGGCCCAGACCTATACTGTGTTTTTTGATACTCTGCTCATATACTGTCTCTCTCAGTAATTCAAATACATACTATATGTATGAGGGAAGGAGTCAGCCCCCTCTCGTTATTTTTGGCTTTGGTCTCAGCTCTGTTTTCACCTATTACATAAAGCAATGCATTGTATTTCTTTCTTTTGATCCTAATTCCACCCTCTTGTCCTGTCTCCTTACAGGAGCTGAATGACCTCGCTCGGGACCCCCCCGCCCAGTGTTCCGCAGGTCCAGTTGGAGATGACAGTAGGTGTCCGAGAGTACTGGAATTTTACCCATAATGCATAGAGGGCTCCCATGTACTGGCTTGGCGGATGTAATCTTAAAGGTCGACATGATCGCTCTTCTCTTACTTTCCACGTCCACCGTTCCCTAGTAAAATCAGAGCGCTGTGTAACGTCATTGGAGGCAGGAACATTTTTCCCAAGCCCTTTGCTAAGAGCTGCAAAAACTCACTGAGCCAAATATGTGTGAGAAACAAATTAAACCCCTCCACCCAACAATTTACCATTTCACATGACTTCAGTATTCGTTTGTGTAAAGAAATAGTCAAAAATTGTATTTACCGCTTGTATTTCTATTAAACATGGAAGTAGTATTTATTTTAGCGTTTAAGCAATGAGGATATATACTCAGTAGGTTTTTCATTCTTAGTGGTCATGTGAACCTCTGACACTCGTTCTTTTCTTCTGTTTACAGTGTTTCATTGGCAAGCCACAATCATGGGCCCTGTAAGTACCGTAAATTAAATGTCACAGTTGTTCCCTGTCAACATGGAATGTATTGAATTTACATCTGATTAATTCATACAATTGAACTATGACTGTGAAGAGGAAATATTTATAATGTTCTTATGCAATCAATTAGGAAAAAGTACATAAATTAATGGGTGTGCTGCTGTACAGTACACATGTATACTGTACTACTGATTATCAAATGAAACATTAGCTCTCAAATGTTACTAAAGGCATCAGAATCCCTTCAATAAAATACAAAGTTGGCTACTAACTTAATTAGATTAAATTCAATTACATGTCTATTCCAAGATGTTATCCTTCTCTCTTTCAGAATGACAGTCCATATCAAGGAGGAGTTTTCTTCTTGACTATTCATTTCCCCACAGACTACCCTTTCAAACCACCTAAAGTAAACCAAAACAGGATTAATTTCAAATATAAAAATATGGCAATGAGGTCATTAAATTAAGAATGGTATTGTTTTGATCCCATATTTATACAAATACTGCACCGTTCACTTGAATAGGAAAGTGTGTCCAAACTTTTGAATGGTACTGTAAATAGATATGTTTGTCCTAAGATTTGATTTTATCGTCTTCATTTATAATACTGTCTTTCTTCTTTTCAGCTTGCGTTTACAACAAGAATTTACCACCCAAATATTAACAGTAATGGCAGTATCTGTCTGGATATTCTCCGATCACAATGGTCTCCTGCACTTACTATTTCAAAAGGTGTTATTTTCTTATCACAATAATCACTTGATTACTGATATTACATAAAGTAATTTGATGGATGTCCTGTGAAGTCCCATATAATTACAGTCACATGAATGTACAGTAGATGTTTTGTATTCAGTCCCTCTTTTAAAGGGTCTGCATATTATTGAGCTGGTCCTTTTTCTTTCAAATGTTTTGGACCCAGAAAGGGGTTTACTGTAGTGAATGATGGCCTCTGATTGGCACTCCTGTGCTTTGCAGTGCTCCTCTCCATTTGCTCCTTGTTGTGTGATCCTAACCCTGATGATCCCCTAGTGCCAGAGATCGCACGGATCTACAAAACAGATAGTCAGAAGTAAGTCTGTCTTTGGAACATTCCCAATTCTGTTTTACTCACCTATATAACAAGAGTTAAAAAATTATGAAAAAAAAAGAATTCTAAAGTTTTTAAGAAAATTAATTAATCCAGAAAACTATATTCTGGCTTTTATGATTTCAACAAGAAGCATGCAGTCTGTCTGTTTGAATGGGTTATAATACCTGGGGTTGTGTCTGATAGGTATAATACACTAGCTCGGGAGTGGACAGAGAAGTATGCCTTGCTTTAGGGTAAGGCACCAAGCCTGCTCTGCATCATGGCTAATGATATGGGTTTCATGTCCTTGGTTTAAGTAGAGCCTTGTTACTTTGACCAGACCAACGTGAAGCATTTGCTGCTACTTCCAACTCTTGTCTTCTGCAGTTTTGTGTGGCTTATGTTATGCCAGTGTCCATGGCTGTAGTGCAGACTAAAATATTTTTGGAGTTGAACATTGTCAATACTAATCAATTTCTAAAATGTAATGTATGCATTGGTTGCTTTGCTCCTCGTCCAGGGCCTGAATATGTCATGAACTTGTTTCTGTTGAACCGAGTGATTTAGTTTGCTGTTCTTTTTTGCCATCACAAATGTATTGGTAAAGATGGTGTGTGTGTGTGTGTGTGTGTGTGTGTGTGTGTGTGTGTGTGTGTGTGTGTGTGTGTGTGTGTGTGTGTGTGTGTGTGTGTGTGTGTGTGTGTGTGTGTGTGTGTGTGTGTGTGTGTGTGTGAGAGAGATAATGGGTTGGTTTTTTATTCTGTGTTTTGTTTTGAGTCTGAGTGTCTTATTTGATCCCCTTTCTACAGATACAGCAGAATAGCAAAAGAATGGACGCAGAAATATGCCATGTAATGGCATGTCATGGGATCCAGAAGAGTGATTTAGCTGGATTCAACTTAAACATTGCTGTTTTCATTTGTTTTCTGTTCCTTAATTAGATATTTTTACCCCCATCTTCACGTGTGTGTGTGTGTGTGTATATGAGAAGATAATAGTTTTTGTTTTGTATTTTTCTTTTGTTTGGATGAGTACCTATCTCAGTGAAAAGTTCATTTTCATATTGAGATTACCATCGTTCTCGATTTGAGCATGCTCTGGTAGAAAGCCTTGGCTCGCCTGCGCTGACACTATAGGTTATCCAACCCAAACAATGATGTTAATCTTCATTCTCTGCACATGTTAACCCACCTGGACCCCTCTGGACTGGAGTGATGTCGCCATCGACTTTTCTTTTAGTGTTAGAGACTCATTGGCCAAGACCAAATCAGTGTATAGAGAAACAACAGTATACATCAAGAATTATATAAAAAAAAATGCAGTATATGATTATGAGTTTTAATGTCGTATTGTATGCATGCTATAAAAGGTATATATCAGAGATGCCAATTTATTGGAGTGTCGTTTGTAATGGTGGACAGCTGGCAAGTTTGGTCCCCTAAGAGGCTTTCCACTAGTTGTCTTTTCATGGTTTTAGGAAATACAGAAATGTATTAGTTCACATCCACCTAAACACTGGCGTTGTGTAGTCTGAATTATGATGCAAAGCTAAGTGGTTGGTAATCAACTAATAGCTCTGACTCATTTTAGATTCCCCTTCAATAAAGTTGCTTACGCAAATCATGAAAAACCTTCAGCCTCGTTTGTACTAATGTGATGTTTTAGAACATGTATTCATTTACTGGGGTCTTTGTTATTAAACAGAACAAGATTAATACACATTTGCAAATAATTTATCCAAAATAATGTAATTGTGAACTGAAACACTCACTTGGCCGACAGTACTGTTTGTTTTATTTGCGCGCCATTTTTTCATATTTGCGTTTGGCACTTTAATCAGCTGACAAAGTGTCACATGACGGCTTGCATCAGGAAGAAGAAATGCGAAGTTTTCTTTTCTGTTCAGAGAACTTACAGCTCTTATATATTTTAATACTATAAACCTACCGTCCATCTGAAATGTCGGCTATTATGGAAGCAACATGACCGCCGTTAAGAGTAAAAGTCTTCGCGTTTATATTTGCTGTTTTTTCCATGTTACTGCACTATGCGGATACTTTCCATCAGCAGAGCAGATCCCCCTGAATGGGAAATGGACATTGAGAAACTCAAATGGATCACTGTTGTTCCCTGCAGAAGTCCCAGGCTGTGTTCATTCTGCTTTATTGAAGCAGGGGATCATCCAGGTAGGTTGGATAGATAAATTAAATTCCTGAACGAGTTGCCATATGCATTTTGACAAAGGCAGACAGTAGGCCTGTACCATTCTTCTAGATCAAATCGTAAATTAAGATTATCAAATTAAATATTGTAGGCCAATGTTCAACAATGCAAATAAAAAATGTGAACATCCCGGATTATAATATAAAAATCTAACAAAACAGTCATATCATGGGTCAAACCTAAAAGCCAAAAGCTGCATTTAGTAATACAACTTACAAGAAATTATCTTCCTTTTCTGTTAGCTGATAGCCTACAACATTAGGCCTTTATTATTATTTATTTATACATGGATAATCGAATGAACTGTCTCTTTTGCCCAGCCATATTGGTTCAACCTTAAAAGCCAAAGGCTGCATTTAGTAATATAACGTAAAATAAATAGTTATCTTTCTTTTCTTTGAAGAAAAATATATGATAGCCTGTAATAGACTGTGTGAGTGCGTGAGCGACTATTATAAACTAGGAGACGTGTACCTAAACAGGGCCTAACTAAAAAGAGAGAATAGGACTGAAAACCAAAAGCAAAAAGGGGAATGTCCAACTAAATATGAGTAGACTGAATGTGAAGAGTTAGGTGATCAATGTTATTATACACTTAAGTAACAAACTTAGATTGGTCTTTACCAACCACATATGTTATTTAGTTGTTTATTTGTGAAAAAGAATTTGCCGGTTTTCAGGTCCTTGTAATATACAGTACTGTGCAAAAGTTTTAGGCAGGTGTGATGTCTTTAAAGTTAGAAAGAAAAAAAACATAAAAGGATAAATGTTAATTTTTTTTTTTTTTTTATGAATTACTAAAATAACAAAGTGAGGGAAAAGCAAACTTCAAATCAACATTTGGGTCTTCTCAAAACAGCATCCCCTGCCTAAAACTTATGCACAGTACTGTATGTATTTCGAGTTTAGGAAAGGAAAGGATTTACCTTGGCCTCTTTACACATGTCTGGACTAAGCCCTGGAGGTACTCAAACCCTAAATAAAGCCCCTTTAAGTCCACAAACTGAACAAGACCAGAAATGCTGCTTCATTTTGGATTTAGCCTGAGAGGGTTTGGTGGCACTTCAAAAGGTCTTCTACCACTACCAGGAGGGAGGTGCTCTCGTTACACCAGGGATGCACAACTCGTTTTTATTACTAAAGCAAATTGTGTCCAAAGGAACTTAGATTTGTTTATCTCTCTCTCTCCTGCCTGTTCTGACACAGGACCCATATTACAGGTTTAATGATTTATCAGACCGTTGGATTGCTCTGGAGAACTGGACCTACTCGACTACATTCTCTATTTCTAGTAAACTGAGGTGTGTAATGTGTATTCTGTGTCTTGTTAACACATTTATAATGTTGCTGATTAATAGTAGGTAATATGTAGCCTATGTATACTATATTTCAATTCCTCTTGGGATCAATAAAGTAAATTCCATCCCGACTGCGTTGTATATATTTACAGGGCCAAAAGGAGGATGCTTCTGGTTTTTGAAGGAGTGGACACTGTAGCCTCTATCTTTTTAAATGGAGTCCTGTTGGGCAAGACCGACAACATGTTTCAAAGATATGTAAGTATCTTACACTTGTCAAATTATTGATTCAGATTAACGCCACTCTAAGTAACACAATAGACAATGTTTAGTTTATCAGAATAAAAACAAGTTTGTTTGACAAACAAATGTTTATAAACAAGAATTATGCAATAACCTTAGAGCCTACTGGAATGCTATATTACTTTTAAATGATCTTTAGGTTTTTCCAATCAGTGAATGGTTGAAGAGCAAGGAGAATACTTTAGAGGTGTACCTAACGTCACCTGTGCTATATGCCCGTGAGAGAAGCAAAGCCCACTCAGCCTACAGGGTGCCTCCTGAATGCCCCCCCGACGTTCAGAAAGGTGAATGTCACATTAACTTCGTCAGAAAAGTAAGTGCTTTTAACATCTGCTTTTATATGAAAGTATCAGAATAACTTTTGTTTGGAGAACATGGTGTCTACTTTTACTGACATCTGTCTCTTTTAGTTGTACTTTTTATTTATCTGTATGCTTCTGGTTTTGTTTGAATACAGGAGCAGAGCTCGTTTAGTTGGGACTGGGGCCCTTCCTTTCCAACCCAGGGGCTGTGGAAGGAAGTCCGTCTGGAGGCCTTCGATTCGCTACGGCTGCTCCATCTGTCCGCTGTCCCATTTTATGGTACGTCACATCTATTCCCCTCTCCATCTCTCTCTCAGTAAAAACACTCTTCCTCTCTCTCTCTCAGTAAAAACACTCTTCCTTTCTCTGTCTCTTCAGTAAAAACACTCTTCTTTTCTCTCTCAGTAAAGACACTCTTTCTTTCTCTCTCTTCAGTAAAAACACTCTTTCTTTCTTTCTTTGACCTTTCTACCAGCCTAACATAACATTGGCTGTGATGAACCAAGAACTACAAATATAATAAGTTCCATCTCGCTTACGTTTGCATAGCTATTGTTGTTTTAATAAGCGCTACGGTTGATATTGACCTGTGGCCATGTCTCTCCTCCTCCCACCAGACCCCACTGTCTCCCAGTGGACTGTGGAGGTGGGGCTCCTGGTTGATGCCGTGGAGGTCATCAAGGCTCAGGTCTCTGTCTCTGTACCAGACCTGGCCACAGAGCAGACCAGCCAGCTAGTGTTTCTCCCAGGGCACACCAAGAATACCTTCACCCTCTACCTCAACAAGGTCACATGAGAAAAGCTTTGAAGTAAATTGTTGTACAACAAATGTAAAATAAAAACATCTGTTTTTATAATTACATATTTATTATAAATATTTATGTGTATAATATTTCATATTCATTCACTTGTATTTGGTCATGTTTAATCTTTTCAGTATGTGTGTTGTTTTCCAGAGTGCTGAGGTGAAGTTGTGGTGGCCCAGTGGCCATGGGGAGCAGCCTGCATACCGCCTCAGTGTTAGAGCTACACTGGATGGCACCACTACACTCAGTGCAGACCACCAGGTTAGATCACTGCACCCTACTGTACCTCTTCACTGATTAAATACAAACCGGTTTATAATACTGTAGTACTTTAAAGTTACTAGAGGCAGTTTATCTGTAGGAGATGATTTTGGTGACCCCTACCGTTTGCTTGGTATAATTATTTTACCTAATCGTCACAAAGAAGACATGCAGAATTCTCGTGGTCACTGCATATCGCTAGCACGATCAACGACTATACTCCAAGTATGGGCATCTCTTCCTGATTTAGTGATGCACTTCCTTGTACTGAAAGCAATTCCTCACAGTTTCGCGGGAGATCGTGCACGGTGGCAGACAAAATTTTTGTTAAATATTGAGACTTCAAGAGGACTGATCTGATCCGCGATTTTTCCATTCTCCCACAAACATTACAATGTGGTATCAAAATGTATTGATAATCCGGTAATATAAAAAATTGCCTATTGTTGCTTTAAAGTGATAAGTAAGGGGGGGCTGTCTCGATAGCAAATTTGAACACACACTCACTCACAAACTCTCCCAGGTGTATTTTCGAACAGTGGAACTTGTGCAGGAACCTATCGCTGGTTCCCCTGGGCTGAGCTTCTATTTCCGGGTCAACGGGAAAGCTATCTTCCTCAAAGGCTCCAACTGGATCCCAGCTCACTCCTTCCAGGACCAGGTCTCCCCCGCTGTGTGAGAGGAAGCCTAACTTTAAACATGCAAATATAATAGAGTAGTCATTCAAATCTGATCAGTGACTTTCCATATCATACACACATAATAACTACATCAGCTGTTCTCTAAGACTTAAATAACTTATAAGACTATAATGATTTTTCTAATGTGACCTTCAGTAGTTTGTAAGTTTTTATATATTTTTTTTACCTGTATACGTGTCCTGTGCAGTCTAAAGAACTTGCTGCAGTCGGCTGTGGATGCCAATATGAACGCTCTGCGAGTGTGGGGGGGAGGAGTGTACGAGCAGGACCTGTTCTACAGCCTGTGTGATGAAATGGGCGTCATGGTAACAAGCCCCTGTCACCATTTATCCTTCTCAGTACCATGGTTACGCAGCAGGCACTACACATCTGAATAGTGGATCTTTTAGGGGTTGCGTAATGGTGTATCACTTCTAATGGTTGAATAGGAGATGAAAGCCGTCTGACAGTTTAAATGTGTGTTCTTAGATATGGCAGGACTTCATGTTTGCCTGTGCCTTGTATCCCACGGAGCCAGAGTTCCTCCAGTCAGTCAGGGAGGAGGTTGTACAGCAGGTGAGTTATATTTCTGGCTTTACTAGTGTCTTTAAACATTGTGTAGTTCGTGTGACACTCCAGTGTGGAGTTTTACCCCACAAACCTGATGGGTTAGGTTCCATTCCACTTGAGTTGCATGGTGCCATTCTATGACTGTTTTACAAATCATCAACATTACCATAACACATGAACATAGTTCTTCCTATGTCACTACCATAACACATGTTCTTCCTATGTCACTACCATAACACATGTTCTTCCTATGTCACTACCATAACACATGTTCTTCCTATGTCACTACCATAACACATGTTCTTCCTATGTCACTACAATAACACATGTTCTTCCTATGTCACTACCATAACACATGTTCTTCCTATGTCACTACCATAACACATGTTCTTCCTATGTCACTACCATAACACATGTTCTTCCTATGTCACTACCATAACACATGTTCTTCCTATGTCACTACCATAACACATGTTCTTCCTATGTCACTACCATAACACATGTTCTTCCTGTGTCACTACCATAACACATGTTCTTCCTATGTCACTACCATACACACATGTCACTACCATAACACATGTTCTTCCTATGTCACTACCATAACACATGTTCTTCCTATGTCACTACCATAACACATGTTCTTCCTATGTCACTACCATAACACATGTTCTTCCTATGTCACTACCATAACACATGTTCTTCCTATGTCACTACCATAACACATGTTCTTCCTGTGTCATTTGTTAGGTGAGCCGTCTGAAGTCTCATCCCTCTATCGTTGTTTGGAGCGGAAACAATGAGAATGAAGCTGCCCTGGCAACCGACTGGTTTAGCATCCCCAAGTCTCAGCGCCCTCTGTACCGGAAGGACTACATCACTCTGTATGTGGACAACATAAGGGCTCTCGTTCAACAAGTGAGTGGCATTACAGTGATTTTTACCAGAAGCCCTGTATTCAGGTGTAAATCAAGCAGGAACTGATAAGACGGGTAATAACATTTCATTAGGGATTTAAACAGGTTTTTTTAAGTAATTTTTTTTTCTTTTCGCATATGTTGACGAGACACATAATGTCTTGATGTTTTGCTTTGTGTGTTTTCTGACTCCCAACAGGAAGACAGGAGTCGTCCCTTCCTGGTGTCCAGTCCCACTAACGGAGCGGAGTCGGAGCAGGAAGGCTGGGTGTCGGTCGACCCCTATGACCCACACTACGGAGACACACACTTCTACAGTTACGCTGAGGACTGCTGGGACTGGACCACCTTCCCCCGCACACGCTTCGCCTCCGAGTACGGCTTCCAGTCCTGGCCCTCCTTTTCCACACTGCAGCAGGTCACATGCAACCTTCATATGCATTATAACGCTTTATTAGTGCCTTTCATATGCATTATAAGACTTCAGTAGTGACTTTTATATGCATTATAAGGTTGTAATAGTGCCTTTCATATGCATTATAACGCTTCAGTAGTGCCTTTCAAATGCATTATAAGGCTTTATTAACGCCTTTTATATGCATTATAACGCTTCATTAGTGCCTTTTATATGCATTATAAGGTTGTAATAGTGCCTTTCTCTGAGGGCTCAGTCAGCAAAATAAGAAAGACCCCAGTTATGTTTATTAACTTTCAGGCTTTACAGTCAGTGTGTTGTTCAGAGTAGGACCAGCCAGTTGAACCGGCTTTTTTAGGAGTCTTGGCCACTAATCAACACGATAGGACTTCAGTCACAATCTATGCTAACGTGTATTTTATTCCCTTGTTATATTCTCATAAATATATATTTTAGGTTTCCACTGCTGAAGACTGGAGCTATGACAGCAAATTCTCATCCCACCGGCAGCATCACCTTAGTGGGAACGACCAAATGCTGAGTCAAGCAGCTTTACATTATCACCTGGCCAACTCGTCAGACCCGCTGACAAGCTACAAAGATACTCTGTATCTCACACAGGTACTTCAATCTAATAACACTTCAATATAATAATACTTCAATCCATATTGACTCATAAACCATCTCCATATTACCTTTAATATAATAGCACAACCTATTAACCTCACATTTCAATGCTACGCCTGTAATAATAGATACTATCCTCTTATTGTTTTGGGTGGGTGATGCCTAACCCAGGTCATGCAGGCACAGTGCATCAAGAGTCAGACAGAGTTTTATCGCCGAAGCCAGAGCGAGATCCTAGAGGGCAAAGGTCACACCATGGGGGCTCTCTATTGGCAGCTCAATGATATCTGGCAGGGTCCTTCCTGGTCTTCCATCGGTGTGTGGCCAACTCACTCACCTCATCTCACCTGCACCTCACACATCTCACCTCCACACACACCTCACTCACCTCAACTCACCTCACCTCATCTCACCTCACTCACCTCAGCTGCACCTCACTCACCTCACCTCATCTCATCTCAACACACCTCACCTCATCTCACCTGCACCTCACACATCTCACCTCCACACACACCTCACTCACCTCAACTCACCTCACCTCATCTCACCTGCACACTCACCTCACCTGCACCTCACACACCTCACTCACCTCATCTCACCTGCACCTCACACACCTCACTCACCTCATCTCACCTCCTCACACACCTCACTCACCTCATCTCACCTCCACACACACCTCACTCACCTCAACTCATCTCACCTCATCTCACCTGCACACTCACCTCACCTGCACCTCACACACCTCACTCACCTCATCTCACCTGCACCTCACACACCCCACTCGCCTCATCTCACCTCCGCACATATAAATCATAAATGGCATATATCACATTTGTTAAATATTTACTTTTTTTCTGTGCATCCAGAGTTTGGGGGGAAGTGGAAAATGCTCCATTACTTTGCACAAGACTTCTTTGCCCCTGTGCTGCCAGTTGGCTTTGAAGACAGTGGCTCCTTGCTCATCTATGCTGTTTCCGACCTAAGCGGTGATCTCAAACTCCGGGCTGTGGTATGTCATTCCTCACCATCATCCCGTTATAAACTCAGACTTATTACATTTACCATTTGGTGTTGATTTACTTTTTGGTCAAAGGTTGTCACCATATCATGAGAATGAACTGTAATTATCAATGGTAACCACTGCAAGACCATTCTAATAAGTAACCTGTTTTTAAATTCTATGTATATCAGCAGAAGATTAAGCATTTAAGCCTGGCCTTGTTTTCATCAGATATCAGTGTACTTGTGGAGCAGTCTACAGCCAGTGTGTTCTCTGAAGTCAGAGCTGTCTCTGGTGCAAGGAGGGAGCGCTGCTGTCCTTTTCAAACAGTCCATCGCCGCCCTGCTGGCCGGATGTGGGAGCTGCACCCGTCTCACCTGCTTGCTCAGCTTCCGCTTAGAGGACAACAGAGGGCAGCAGGAGGGGCCGGAGAACCACTTCTACCTGAGCTCCCCTAAAGAAGCACGGGGGCTACAGAAACCTAACATCACGGTGAGACACAAAGAGAAGGCTGTTAGTCAGCTCACCAGGCTTCCTGGTGAAATGGCGTCTTACTGAAAGCATTCCGCACTTCACAGGACAGTGTTTATTACCGACACTTTGTATAGAACAGGATCTACATAATGACTCCCTCCCTCACACCTCTACACAGTAAGACACATCAGAGGAGGGCTCCCTCACACCTCTACACAGTAAGACACATCAGAGGAGGGCTCCCTCACACCTCTACACAGTAAGACACATCAGAGGAGGGCTCCCTCACACCTCTACACAGTAAGACACATCAGAGGAGGGCTCCCTCACACCTCTACACAGTAAGACACATCAGAGGAGGGCTCCCTCACACCTCTACACAGTAAGACACATCAGAGGAGGGCTCCCTCACACCTCTACACAGTAAGACACATCAGAGGAGGGCTCCCTCACACCTCTACACAGTAAGACACATCAGAGGAGGGCTCCCTCACACCTCTACACAGTAAGACACATCAGAGGAGGGCTCCCTCACACCTCTACACAGTAAGACACATCAGAGGAGGGCTCCCTCACACCTCTACCCAGTAAGACACATCAGAGGAGGGCTCCCTCACACCTCTACCCAGTAAGACACATCAGAGGAGGGCTCCCTCACACCTCTACACAGTAAGACACATCAGAGGAGGGCTCCCTCACACCTCTACACAGTAAGACACATCAGAGGAGGGCTCCCTCACACCTCTCCACAGTAAGACACATCAGAGGAGGGCTCCCTCACACCTCTACACAGTAAGACACATCAGAGGAGGGCTCCCTCACACCTCTACACAGTAAGACACATCAGAGGAGGGCTCCCTCACACCTCTCCACAGTAAGACACATCAGAGGAGGGCTCCCTCACACCTCTACACAGTAAGACACATCAGAGGAGGGCTCCCTCACACCTCTACACAGTAAGACACATCAGAGGAGGGCTCCCTCACACCTCTACACAGTAAGACACATCAGAGGAGGGCTCCCTCACACCTCTACGCAGTAAGACACATCAGAGGAGGGCTCCCTCACACCTCTACGCAGTAAGACACATCAGAGGAGGGCTCCCTCACACCTCTACGCAGTAAGACACATCAGAGGAGGGCTCCCTCACACACCTCAGTAAGACACATCAGGGCTCCCTCACCTCTACACAGTAAGACACATCAGAGGAGGGCTCCCTCACACCTCTACACAGTAAGACACATCAGAGGAGGGCTCCCTCTCTACACAGTAAGACACATCAGAGGAGGGCTCCCACACATCAGAGGAGGGCTCCCTCACACCTCTACACAGTAAGACACATCAGAGGAGGGCTCCCTCACACCTCTACACAGTAAGACACATCAGAGGAGGGCTGTCCTCTCCACAGTAAGACACATCAGAGGAGGGCTCCCTCACACCTCTACACAGTAAGACACATCAGAGGAGGGCTCCCTCACACCTCTACACAGTAAGACACATCAGAGGAGGGCTCCCTCACACCTCTACACAGTAAGACACATCAGAGGAGGGCTCCCTCACACCTCTACACAGTAAGACACATCAGAGGAGGGCTCCCTCACTCTACACAGTAAGACACATCAGAGGAGGGCTCCCTCACACCTCTACACAGTAAGACACATCAGAGGAGGGCTCCCTCACACCTCTACACAGTAAGACACATCAGAGGAGGGCTCCCTCACACCTCTACACAGTAAGACACATCAGAGGAGGGCTCCCTCACACCCTACACAGTAAGACACATCAGAGAGAGGCTCCCTCACACCTCTACACAGTAAGACACATCAGAGGTGGGCTCCCTCACACCTCTACACAGTAAGACACATCAGAGGAGGGCTCCCTCACACCTCTACACAGTAAGACACATCAGAGGAGGGCTCCCTCACACCTCTACACAGGCATCAGAGGAGGGCTCCCTCACACCTCTACACAGTAAGACACATCAGAGGAGGGCTCCCTCACACCTCTACACAGTAAGACACATCAGAGGAGGGCTCCCTCACACCTCTACACAGTAAGACACATCAGAGGAGGGCTCCCTCACACCTCTACACAGTAAGACACATCAGAGGAGGGCTCCCTCACACCTCTACACAGTAAGACACATCAGAGGAGGGCTCCCTCACACCTCTACACAGTAAGACACATCAGAGGAGGGCTCCCTCACACCTCTACACAGTAAGACACATCAGAGGAGGGCTCCCTCACACCTCTACACAGTAAGACACATCAGAGGAGGGCTCCCTCACACCTCTCCACAGTAAGACACATCAGAGGAGGGCTCCCTCACACCTCTCCACAGTAAGACACATCAGAGGAGGGCTCCCTCACACCTCTCCACAGTAAGACACATCAGAGGAGGGCTCCCTCACACCTCTCCACAGTAAGACACATCAGAGGAGGGCTCCCTCACACCTCTCCACAGTAAGACACATCAGAGGAGGGCTCCCTCACACCTCTCCACAGTAAGACACATCAGAGGAGGGCTCCCTCACACCTCTACACAGTAAGACACATCAGAGGAGGGCTCCCTCACACCTCTACACAGTAAGACACATCAGAGGAGGGTTGTCCTCTCCACAGTAAGACACATCAGAGGAGGGCTGTCCTCTCCACAGTAAGACACATCAGAGAAGGGCTGTCCTCTCCACAGTAAGACACATCAGAGAAGGGCTGTCCTCTCCACAGTAAGACACATCAGAGAAGGGCTGTCCTCTCCACAGTAAGACACATCAGAGGAGGGCTGTCCTCTCCACAGTAAGACACATCAAAGGAGGGTTGTCCTCTACGCAGTAAGACACATCAGAGGAGGGTTGTCCTCTCCACAGTAAGACACATCAGAGGAGGGTTGTCCTCTACGCAGTACGACACATCAGAGGAGGGCTGTCCTCTCCACAGGAAGACACATCCGAGGAGGGTTGTCCTCTCCACAGTAAGACACATCAGAGAAGGGCTGTCCTCTACACAGTAAGACACATCAGAGGAGGGCTGTCCTCTACGCAGTAAGACACATCAGAGGAGGGTTGTCCTCTCCACAGTAAGACACATCAGAGGAGGGTTGTCCTCTACGCAGTAAGACACATCAGAGGAGGGCTGTCCTCTCCACAGTAAGACACATCAGAGGAGGGCTGTCCTCTCCACAGTAAGACACATCAGAGGAGGGCTGTCCTCTCCACAGTAAGACACATCAAAAGAGGGTTGTCCTCTACGCAGTAAGACACATCAGAGGAGGGTTGTCCTCTCCACAGGAAGACACATCAGAGGAGGGTTGTCCTCTCCACAGGAAGACACATCAGAGGAGGGTTGTCCTCTCCACAGTAAGACACATCAGAGGAGGGTTGTCCTCTCCACAGTAAGACACATCAGAGGAGGGTTGTCCTCTACGCAGTAAGACACATCAGAGGAGGGTTGTCCTCTCCACATTAAGACACATCAGAGGAGGGTTGTCCTCTCCACAGTAAGACACATCAGAGGAGGGTTGTCCTCTACGCAGTAAGACACATCAGAGGAGGGTTGTCCTCTCCACAGTAAGACACATCAGAGGAGGGTTGTCCTCTACGCAGTAAGACACATCAGAATGTTGTTGTTGTTGTGTTGTTGTTGTGTTGTTGTTGTGTTGTTGTTGTGTTGTTGTTGTGTATAGGAGTCATCTGCTTCCTGGTGAAATGACCCACTAGACTCCAAACAGAAATCAACTAACCAATTCCTACCTTAACCATCAACAACACCTGATAACCATATAATGAACAATAATAATAATTGATATAGCGCTTTTCTACACACCCAAAGCGCTTTATGCTGCATGGGAAGACTTAATTCCATCTAATCAATGTACCATTTATAGAGACTGTCGCCTTCAGTGGGTAACCTTCCCCTCTTGGCGGGAGAGCGTTAATGTGTTACTTCTTCTCTCCCTGACTCCTCTTTGTGGCCTTGCTGATGTCGTCTCCTCCTCCCTACAGGCCAAGATCCAACCGGAGGGCAGTGGGTTCACTGTGAGCCTGCAGACCTGCGCCGTGGCTCCGTTTGTGTGGCTCGATGTAGCAAACATCCCTGGTCGTTTCAGTTCCAACGGCTTCCTCATGCTCTCGAGCAACAGGAGCGTTGTTTTTAAACCATGGAGTTCCACCAGCGTGTCGGAGTTGTCCCGTGCCCTTACCATCACTTCACTGAGAGATGTGTACTGACTTGATGGGATGTTATCTCAGCTGGGAATTAGGACCAAAATCTATGTCAAGAAAATTGTCCAGATTCTTGTTTTATGACACATTGTTAACTGTAAATTAACAATTGAAATTACTATTTTGAATAAAGCACAAAATGTTTTTGCTAACTCTTGAATTACATAGTAATTGCATAATAATTACAATACTGAACTTCAATAGTTTTTTTCAATTGTTATTCACTCTGTCAAGTTTAAGTGGTAATTATTAGAGGATGATGTTTTTTTCGCAACAAAATTAAGATCAGTACACTCAGGCCTGCCTCCAGCGCAACGCTGACGCACACCACACATCATTCTAAATTGACCCTGACAGGACTTTTTTGATTGTTCTTAAAGGTTATTCATTTTATATGTATTTTAAAAAAAAAATTAATTCAGCAAATTTTTTTTACTCATTCATAAAAAGAAAAGCACTTTATGAATCGCTGTCATTAAATCTCAGTTTCTGAGCTAACAGATTAGTACGCACCATTTCATTGTATCAGCAGGTGGCGACAAACAGTGAAAAATCTGGAGGTGTGTCTGCCCAGCCAAAGTTTATAATCTTTTTGCTTTGATGGGGAATTTTGGAGAAGGAAAAACAATTGTTCTTTTCATTGTCGCATTACAGTCAGTTATATAATTACTTAGATTGGTTTTCACCTTAGTTTGGGCCAAACATAGTCAACAGTGACATAAACTTTTGAACACGTTGCATTGCAAGTTAGAAAGCCGCTTACAAAGAAACCATTGAAAACTTGACTGCGTCTGCATGTGGTTGGTCCCCTCCATATTTTCCTGAGTTGATCTTTGAACGCACGGTAATCTCTACCACGAAAAATAGATCCGCTTACTCAGTAAACATCAGAACGGCTCCTCTTTATCAGCAATAATTGCTCTGACACTGATTCAATGGACCGTGGAATGTTTTGGCTTTCAAGGACAAAATGATTCCTGAACGCACCTTCTATTTGTGCAATTCTAGGTTTTTAATCCATTATTGAAGAGCTCTCTGACCTTCCCTGGCAATTACAAGCAGGACTCAAGAACCGCTATCTCGTTTAAATTGGCTAGAATGTGTAGCTTCCAATGGCTGCTCACATGCGCGCTACTACTTATGGTCGAATCTGTAAGTATGGAGTTTGCTCAGGGTGGACAACAGTTCTTTGAAACAATTTTGCGTTTTTATGGACAAAATACTTCTATTTCCTCTGAAAACCTAGAGGATTTTCTGTGGTTGATAGCTTCTAGAAGGGCAGAATCTATAGTGGACGATGATAATCCATTGACAAATGAAGAGGTATGTTTAACCGCAATAGCACATTAATTTAACAATTAATAATTTAGTAATATAATAATATAATTAACATTATGCATATTAATGGACAAATAGGCCTGCCTCAATATTATGTCCTTTTGAGTGATTTGTTAATTTTAATTATTTTTTAATTCTTTGAAGAAGAAAAAAAATGCGACTCTGCTCTTACCCTCTACATTCCCCCACACACAGTGTCTCTCGGTTGGTCAGATCTTGTCTCACTACGGGTTCAACAATGTCACTCAGCTGACTGTGGGACATCTGGACAGAATATGTCCTGCTGTATTGACTCAGGTGCTACTGCCCTCTTGCCCATATAAAACATCTCTGCCTGCAAACCCTGTTGACTATCATGGTGAGTAGCATTATAGTTTTCTTATATAATATAGTTATATGCCCCCTATTTTCATTTGTACCACCCTATGGTACCCGTTTGTGGTATGCTTGGTTTAAATTTCAGTGCCCTGGCTTGTCCCAAAATGCATAAAGACCAACATTGTTTTTGTCTACACCAGAGCACCTGCTCCTTAGACACTCATATTCTTTCCTGCGGTTGTCATCACCTTTCTTTATCTCTCTGGTAATGATCCTGTCATGAAAGAATGAGAGCACATTCATTGTTGAGAGAAACGTGTAATACTCCCTGAGTCCCTGTATCCAAGGGGACACATTTTCAGCTGACTACAAAAATGTGGTCTTAGAAAGAAAATACATTCCAGCAGCGACTGCCCGAGGCGGAGTTTGAATTAAAAATAAAGAACATGTCCTGAAATGACTTATGAAAAGCATTGATCTCCTGTCATATAACAATACCCCCCGCTGCTCTGCTGACTGTCCAGGGTCACAGCTTGTCATTATCTGCTGTTATGACTGTGTAATTCCCATGTTCAATTGCTTACGTGCTCAAGGACTTGTTTGAATTGTTTGTTTATGCTCGGCTCTATTCAGCTATCTCCTGTTCTGTCCCTCCACTGAGTGTAATGTTCTTGTGTGTCCTGGCTAGTGTGGGGGTACGGGTTCCTCGCTGTCACCATTATTAACCTGGCGTCTCTCCTCGGCCTCCTGCTGATCCCCTTCACAAAGAAACCCTACTTCCCCAAAGTGCTCACCTACTTCATTGGCCTGGCGATTGGAACACTTTTCTCTAACGCTGTGCTGCAGCTTATACCAGAGGTATGAACCTGGGTAGGAATTATAAGCTAGTGCTTGAATAGTTTGAAGTAGCTTCAGAGAAACATCTTTGCAGCACTTATGTGGTTTCTTCGTCAGTCAACATGATCAGATCGTCATAGAAGTACAATAACTGACCATTAGATTAATTAAATGTGTATACTATGTAGGTTCTAATACAATGGGTCATTTACATGTATATAAACATGAAATAACGTAAGCGTATGTCAGATTCTGTTGATTTACCTTACAGAGAATACATCTAAGCAGAAACATAGAGACATAGTAACAATATTTAGAGAAATGTAAAGGCCTTTTCTATCTCTGTCAACAGGCTCTGGGCTTCAACCCCAAAGCGGATAACTACGTGCTGAAAGCTATTGGAATATTCGGTGGATTTTATATCCTGTACTTTACAGAGAACGTATTGAAGATGGCACTACGAGTTGACCTGGAGGTAAAAGGTCACACAGAGAATGATCCACTCTTGGTTTATGGGATTTGTAGTTTTTAAAGTGGCCGCGTAGACATTAATTTGGCTATTAATGAAAGCAAGTATATTGCCTTGTGCACTCATAACCCTTATTATTTACATGTTTCCATTACACTGTAAGTGTCATCAGTAACAATACATTTTTCATGTGGAGTCATATTATACAAGTACCAAACTGTTTGTTGAGATTTTGTCTGTTCTACAGACTTGTATGTCATTGTATCTAGGCTAAGTGCTCTTTCCCCTCCTCAGCACGACCATAGTCATTCCTTTCCCTCAGACCAACAACTTGACAACTCTTCCCACAATGGAGGCCTGACAGAGAAAAAAGAGGGCATCACCCTAACCAACATCAGCAGTGTCACCGCTGACAGGAACAACTCAAACTCTGAGCCCATAGCAGAGATCCTGCACCCCCCCTCCGAGGTATAACCCCAACGGCTTGCTCCTCTGCCTACCAGGTATCACTAGCTTAGTGCTATGGGGTTCATACAGTAGTTATAGCTTAGTCCTATGGGGTTCATACAGTAGTTATAGCTTAATGGTTCATACAGTAGTTATAGCTTAGTGCTATGGGGTTCATACAGTAGTTATAGCTTAGTGCTATGGGGTTCATACAGTAGTTATAGCTTAGTGCTATGGGGTTCATACAGTAGGTATAGCTTAGTGCTATGGGGTTCATACAGTAGTTATAGCTTAGTGCTATGGGGTTCATACAGTAGTTATAGCTTAGTGCTATGGGGTTCATACAGTAGTTATAGCTTAATGGTTCATACAGTAGTTATAGCTTAGTGGTTCTATGTTATAGCTTAGTGCTATGGGGTTCATACAGTAGTTATAGCTTAATGGTTCATACAGTAGTTATAGCTTAGTGCTATGGGGTTCATACAGTAGTTATAGCTTAATGGTTCTTACAGTAGTTATAGCTTAGTGGTTCATACAGTAGTTATAGCTTAGTGCTATGGGGTTTATACAGTAGTTATAGCTTAGTGGTTCATACAGTAGTTATAGCTTAGTGGTTCATACAGTAGTTATAGCTTAGTGCTATATGAGGTTCATACAGTAGTTATAGCTTAATGGTTCATACAGTGGTTATAGCTTAATGGTTCATACAGTAGTTATTGGGTACAGAAAAGCCCTGTACTTTCCCTAAGCGAAGGCTAAGTTAGCCACTATTTGTTCAATGGACATTTGGTACAGGTCATATGCATTAGTGATTTGCACTAATTTGCTAATTGCACTGTAATGTAATCTCAGAACATTGTTATTTGTCATTATGTGGAAATGTGTTTGTGGTTTCAGTTGTGCATACAGGTCTCTTTTCCTGTTAAACCGACTAACCCTTCACTATGTCATTGTGACCTACTCCCACAGTCTCATAATACTGATAGTCAATTGTTTTATGACTAATTCATCTTTTAAATTTGTTGTCATATCCAGGTCTAATCAGAGCTCCGTGTTGTTTCCATATACTCAGAACAGGTCTAATTGAATAGCCGTTAAAAGATAATGCAGCTTTTATAAGTTTTTGAAGATTGTGTATTAGTTCAGAGTAATATATGAGCTTATATCAGAGGCCTGACCTAATGCGACATTCTGTTAATGTTTTACAATGACCTAATCGTTACATGTACTGTAGGAGTCTGGTTAGTTAGGTTGGGGATGATGATACCACACAAGCTGTCAGTCAGGACGACATAGCTCCCAGCCTCAGATGCTTTTTCCCTCAGTGGCAAACACTAAGTGTCTGACACAATGACTCCCTGTTGGACTAGATGATAATAGATTGGTTTGTCACCGCAGTCTGTAACTGACCCCGTCACACTGCGTCTCCTTGAGGTTCATGTTCGGTTGTTTTTATCTCCGACACTGTGGTCATTTCAGAGTTTGAGCTGTGACAATGTATTTCTTTTCTTCTTGACATTTATTTTACTGTCATAGTCAAGCCTTTATGGCCAATGCACTCAGTTGCTTTATGTGAGGTTTGCTGTTTGATTTAGAGTGATTAGATAAAGGTCGAAATGTGATTTGTTGGAATGTATTCTTAATTTGAAAACAATGTTGAGATTGACAGCATGCTATTAGTAGCTGTAGCTGTCCCAGACACCGTGAGTCTTAAGTGGATATGTTGCTGAATATTGATGCTACAGTACATCACACTTGAGTGGTCTAAATGAACAGCCAGCTGTCGCATCTAAACCTATCCCATCTGTTGATATGATGTTGACTTTTACTTTCAGCAAGCGCCTAGTTTGATGTGCCACTGGCTGCGAGGGCGACACATCTCCAGTATTAAGACAGTGGCTTGGATGATAACCCTGAGTGATGCTTTGCACAACTTCATCGATGGCTTGGCTATTGGTGCCTCGTTCACTGTGTCCGTGCTGACAGGATTCAGTACCTCCATTGCCATAGTGTGTGAAGAATTCCCTCATGAACTGGGTGAGTGAGCGAGAGAAAAGAGTAGAGTTTAAAAAATGAATCACAGTTTATTTTAAACATTTCAAGCTCTTGTAGGTTAGTTTGTCTAACAAATAAGTGGTTTCAACTCCATCTAATTTATTGGCACTAGGGGGTTGAGAAGTTGTTTAAGAGACATCATATTTTGTAGTAATCACAAAAATCTGAATACTTCAGAACATGGTCTGTTTTGTCTCTTTCTTTTAATTCATAAAATTCTTATTCAACATTCTAGAAAATGTTGCATTTAGAAATACTTGATCGCCGTGACCATAGTCTTTGCATTTCTTTTCAATTTCTTCTACACTTATCTTGCTTTTTCCTGTTTCCCCCCCCCCAACACATTAAGTGAGCTATCTCTCCCTCTACAGGTGACTTTGTGATCCTGTTAAATTCTGGCATGACCATTCCTCAGGCCATATTCTTCAATCTGCTCTCTGCCATGTCCTGTTATGTTGGGCTGGCCTTTGGAATCCTACTCGGTAGCAACTTCGCTCCCAACGCCATCTTTGCCATCGCAGGGGGCATGTTCCTCTACATTGCATTGGCTGACATGGTGAGGAACAGTGACTGTCAAAATTGTCTTTAATAAGATGAGAGTAAATCCTAGGCTTAATCGGAATAAATATTATGTGTTTGTAGCGAGTGTACTTGTTTTTCACTCTGCAGTGTACGTGGCACAGAACAGGATCACTAAATTCACCCCTGTGTACATTCTGAAGGACAGGAATCAAAGAGCATTGCATTGTGCACATAGTGTGATGCCAAATATTACTGTACCACTAAATACACTCAGCCTATGCTTACCTCTGCTTTTAACTACACCGACAGAATCAGTTATTCTACAGTCCTTATTATTCTTTAATGTTAATAATAAATTATCTCCAAATATATTTAATGAACAGTTAGTTTACTTCAGCTGATTACTAAGCAATTATATCAATACTGAAAGAAGACATTTAATGATGTTCATGTTTATTACGTTAATTGCATGTGTGTGTGTTTGTGGGTGTGTGAACATGTACAGGATAATCAAAATAAAATACATTTATTTCAGAATAAGTTTAGAAATAACGTATGCTTTGTCTGTATACTTGCAGTGAATTTCACGTGTGATTTTCATGAGAAATAACTGATGCATATCAACTGTTGTTTTTAGTTCCCAGAGATGAACAGCATTATGAGAGAGCAAAAAGGGACAACCGATAAGATCATCTTCTTCTTGATCCAGAATGCAGGATTGCTCACTGGATTCGCCATAATTCTACTGATCACAATGTTTGTTGGTGATATTAACTTGGGCTAGAGGAAAAGGTAAAGACATCCCAGAGGAATAAACAAAATAAATGGAAGTTTGATTGTTTAAGATGGCTACCGTAGGTTGAATTAACTGTATGAACTTCTAATATTCTACTAATCATCATTGAGCAGGAAAGTGAATGTACAGAATTGTGTCCTGTTTTGTACAAAATAAACCTAAACATGTTTTATCATGTAACGGAACTATTTCCCAAACTTTTGACCATCAATATAGCTGCTAGATTACTGTAAAAGGGAATTTTTTTCAATCAAGTTAGTGTTTTTTAAATAATGAAAAAGTGTATTTTATAAGAATTTCTACAAAGTGATTTTATTCTTATACTATGCAAAGTATGACAGTATCTATTAGTTACATAACTTCTGTAATATGACTAAATAAAGAAACGGGCATAAATATGACTGAGGTTTCCCAGCTGTATGTGTAAGGCAGTTCCCTGTTTTAATTATGCACTGTACGATATAAATGTGTTAATGTATTAAAGAAGAAATCCAAGACAGGAATTGGCTACACATTGTTAGTGCTATTTACCAATGGCTATTGATAAGTGCAGTGATGAGAATTATTTTATTTTTTTTTATGACGGAAGTATTTGTTAATATAAAGAAAGCCTTGGTTTTCGTAGGTCCAAAGACGTTCGTGTATCATCGAATTATATTTTTTGTATATTTATTTAATTTAATTATATCGTTGGGGGCAAATGGAGGTGAAGTCCACCTATTCCAATCCCGTCCTTGAAACGGGAAGTGCAGTAAAGCTAGGTCTGCAAGCTAACTTTAGCTGGTAAATAGCAGAGAATGTTATCGTCTCTCAGAGCAAACACAAACTCCTAACTCATATTACCCAACAACACCCAAAACCAGGTTAGTTATTTATCTGCATGATAAGATTATCTTTTTTTCTTGGAGGAATCGTTTATTTTTTTTACCGGAAATCTCGTGATCTTACCCTAGCAAGCAGTTTGCCAACACTGACTGTTAGCTAAACTAAAGTTAGGCATGTTCGCTAGTAATACTGTTAGCTGGCGATAGCTGAATCCTTTTTTCAGACATAATGCGTTAAATCTATACTAGTGCTAAAAAATTCCTTTTGCCGGTTTGGTTGTTTTAAGTTGAGGTCGTGAACTAAGTAATATTCGTGAAATCTAGTTTGGATTAATAAGCGATTTGGTAAATAACATTAATGGCTAACGTTAGCTGGCTTTTATGTTGGTTAGGTCAACTGTTGTGTCGATGCATGGTAACACAAAATTATAAAATTGTTCAAGATCGCATTCCCTCATTCACTGTACAGACAGATTTAAAATTCGACCTTGCACGTGACAATTCTGCACTTGTTTGCCTTGCGTCATAGTGTGGGAGTGAGAGCCTCAATTGTTCCATTGATGCTTAGTCCTATCAAGGAAGTTAACCCTGGTTGCCCATATAACACATATTTCAGATAAGCCAGAGCAGATGGCCAGCTCTTCACTGTAATTGTGTCTATCTTAAAGGGCCGCTTGCCGCATCATGGCTGGCCTTCAGATCCGGAAGTATGAAGATGAGGATGACGAGGCAGTGAAAGAGATCTTCACTCTGGGCATGAGCGAGCACGTCCCATCGTCTTTTGTGCACCTCCTGAAACAGCCGCTGACCCAGATGGTGTTGATGTGCGTGTTCTGCGCCATCCTGGCCAGCTCCAAGTCCTTCCTACTCCCCATTCTGGTAGTCACCCTCCTCTTGGCCGGTGCCAGACAGCTGGTCATCTACCTGTTCTCCAGCTACATCGACATGTCCCTAAAGAAAGACTTGAGTCATATCAGGGAGACCTACATGGAGCAGAAGGACGCTTGTTTCTGGGTGGCGGAGGTTAATGGCCGTGTGGTGGGCACGGTGGCCTGCCTGCCCGCGGAGAGGGCGCCGGGACTGCTGGAGCTGAAGAGGATGTCTGTCAGACAGAGTCACCGTGGGAAGGGCATTGCCAAGGCGCTGTGTCGGACGGTAGCAGACTACACCCGCTCCAGAGGCTTTCCAGCAGTCGTCCTCTACACCTCTATCGTACAAACAGACGCCCAGAAGCTGTATGAGGCCATGGGCTACCAAAAGATAAGGGAGTTTGTCATGCCCGATGTAACGTGCAAGATCACCAACTTCTCTCTGATAGAGTACAGACTGGATTTACATCCAGATGGGAACTAAGATGGGGTTACACACACACACACACACACACACACACACACACACACACACACACCCCCCGGAGGAAAAAGAAAGAAGGGCAGCACTTAAAGATGACACGCTTCTCTTTTTCATTCTTTCTCTTCTTCTTTTTTTCTTTCTTTAAAACGCAGACAGAAATAGACCCAATGGACTGTCAAAACATTTCATTCCATTTGATTGCATTACCTATATGATAATGTTATTTAAAATGTTTTTATAGATGATTTTATGATTGTAATATATTAATACATTTATTTTAATTTTTTTGACTAGTAACCAAAATTTACTTAACAGTGAAATTAATGTGTGGAACTATTATAATTGTTTGATTTCGTTCATGAATTGTTTTGTAAATGATTTACAATAAAGTGTTGAAAACCAGGTCTCTTAATTTTTTATATTTTTCATTAGTCATATTCTAAAACTTGACAAAGTTGTGGTTTGTAAAAAAGAGTGACCCGACAGAAATATAAAAATCTTCTGACTTTTGACTATTTAACGAGTGATATGTACCTCTTTCCAGGCCTTCTTGGAGGAACATGATGGATTGCTTCCTGATCCGTAAATACCAGGATGAAGATTACGAGGTGGTCCGTGAACTTTACGCCACAGGCTTCGGTGAGCACCTCAATGCTGTGTGTCTTCAGGCTCTCAAACAGATCTGGGTGCAGTTTACCTTGGGCTTCTTTCTGTGGGCTGTCACTGTATTGACGGGATCTTTTTCTATCGCTGTACTGGGATCTGTCCTTATACTGGTGGTGGGCCGAGGGGTGGTGAAGCACCTGTTTAATCAGGGCATTCAGCTAGGCCTGAGGGAAGACCTCCTGGACATCGACGCCAGCTACATGCAGGAAGGACGGATCTCCTGTTTCTGGGTGGCGGAGCACCAAGGGGACATTGTGGGTACGGTAGCCATTCTGCCTTGTGTGTCACACGCCGGTGTGTGGGAACTGAAGAGGATATCCGTGAGGAGAGACTTCAGGGGGATGGGGATTGCTAAAGCTCTCTGTCGGACAGCTCTGTGGTTTGTGGCGAGTCACGGAGTGCAGGATGTTGTGTTGTATACTTCCATGCTCCAAACGGACGCACATCAGCTGTATCACAGTATAGGATTTCACAGGATTGAGGAGTTTCTGTGGCCGTCTCTATCGGCTAAGTTGATCAAATTTATGGTTTATAAATATGAATGGTGTACGACTTCCTCAAAAGCTGACGGTGTGGTTTTGACTAAATGAAATGGTCTGAACATAAAACCAAAATCCATTTGCTATACCGCTTATCCTTTAAAGGGTTGCGGGGGGGGCTGGGGGCTGGAGCCTATCCCAGCTGACATGGGGGGGGGGGGGGGCTGGGGGCTGGAGCCTATCCCAGCTGACATGGGGCGAGAGGCGGGGTACACCCTGGACAGGTCGCCAGTCTATCACAGGGCCGACACATAGGGACAGACAACAACTCACACTCACATTCACACCTACGGATAATTTAGAGTCACCAATTAACCTGCATGTTTTGGACAGTGGGAGGAAGCCGGAGCAGCCGGAGAGAACCCACACAGACACAGGGAGAACATGCAAATCTAAAATCAAAATCTGTAAAATCAAAATCTGCCTTTTAATTAATATTCATCTTGTCAACGTTTTGTTTTGTTTTTTAAATTAGAAACAAATTGAAATGTTATGTTTTATTTGATTGCATAGCCTATTTTGTTTATTTCTTCAAAATTGCTATTGACAACCCTTTGATCAGTTTAAAGTTTATACAGAAATATATGTTTATTCATTTGTACCTGTATTTTCATAGTTGCAGCATTTTGGAGCATGTATGTGGTTTGTATTTCTTTTAATTTTGAATCTTTAAACAAATCTTTTTAATCGGGCTTTTGATTAAACAAGGTCAAATGGAAAGTATAACAAAAGGTTTACAAATGTTACTTTATTGTTTTACAAGTATATGAATTACTTTTAATCATAGCTTTGTTTTGTTTTTATTCTCTGTCATGTAAAGTGCATTGAACTGCACTTGTATGAAATGTGCTATACAAATAAAGATAATTCATATGATCATTATTATTAATATTGTTATTTCAGGCAATTTGACGGGCACCCCATCCAGACTAGTATTAATGCATGTGTCCAAAAAACACTGACAAGGACCAGGCTGTAATAAACGTGTAAAAACAAAGTCAGATAATTAGGTGAGTTTTGACATGTGACAGCATCTAGAAATACGTTTCAAATCTAATCTTTATACTGGTGTTTTTTGTTACAGTCAAATAAATACGCTGTGTGCATGCATGGGCGAGGTAACGTGATCTGTGTGGTCTGCTCGAGCAGCTGATCAGGGAGTGCCCCGCTGTCATCTCTCGGTTACACGCTGAGTTGACAAATGTCGTGGGATTATATCACCTAAAATACGCGAAGCTGTGAAGAAATGTATATATATTTGGGCAATTAGCATGTTGAATGTATTCAAATGTATTTGATCATGCAAACATCGTTATTTTTGCTTTTTTATCAGCTAATGAATAGGTGAAATCCTCTTACTTTCATATTATGAATTGTACAACAATAAGCGTAATGCCAAGGTATTACTTTGAAACTCTATGATAGTTATGCGTGATATAAGGTTACAGTTTAGAGGTATTCTGACTTATTGTAGTATTTGCCTATTTTACAATTTACCCATTTCAATCCCTTAACTGTATACGTAGTTAAATAAAATGATCACCAGGGAGCAGCATGTAGCAAACTGCAGGGATTTTCGTTAATTTGATAATTAGAGAATTGGATAAACCCTTTAAATAGTTGGTTAGACATAATTCATCGTGTTATATTGTTGGCCTAGTTTTTAGTGGATGTCACCAAGTCACTTTCGTGTAGGCCTACAGTAGGAATTGCATTTAAACATAATTAATAATCCATCCTTTGCTACATGGTTTTCGTGTTGGGTTTCGTTTGGTTAATATTTTTTACTCAAATGCCAATATTGCATACCTTTCATCTAAGTAATTTTTCTCACCTGCCTTTGTCAGCTACTTCGACTTTCTAACTTTCCTGAACGCTAACTTGCCGTGTATAATACATCTGAGTCTACTTTACAAACGAATTCCCTTTTAAATCTTTGTATCACTTTGTGTTTTTTTTTTTTTTGCTGTGCTTTATCACCAGAGCTGTCGTTCTGTTGGTTCCCTAAGTGCTGTTCTTGTATGTAGCGGTTTGCTTCTGGCAGTTCACCGTACTTTCTTTTTTTATTTATTTGTTTATTTTTTTCTTCTAAAGGAATAGCACAAGGTGATGCCCAACTAACAACCTGATAATAATGTAAGGTTTTGAAAACTACATATTTTATTACAACATTCAACATTAATATCTGAGAGAAACAGGGTCTTGAAGGGACAAAAACCCATCAAACACGGGAAAGCCTCTCATTTTACTTTACCTGCATTATCAATGACCATGCCACCAATGCATTGTCACTTTCGATACAGGATAGGCAGTTCACCATACTGCTTGTGTTAGAAGACCACCTTTTACGTCACCTATCTATCTCATTTAAATAGAAGGGGTTGCAAAACAACTGCCTGTATTTGACATGTTAGCCAGCTTCTATCAAGTTCATCTCTTTATGCTTTATCGTTCAGCCTACATTTTACAATACTACAATTTTTTATGTTTATCGCTTTGACCTGAAGTAATGTTCTGTTTAATACTAGTTGTAATTAGTAGGATTACCTCGGGTCTTTTTGTTCAGTGTTTAATGCTTTCTTGTCTAGCCAAGATGCCTTCAATTCTAGAGGGATTTGTCCGACATCCTTTTGATGCACATGCCCAAAAACATTTCAAAGAAAAGGTCTGCAAGTCATGGCGTACATAGTTACAAACAAAGCATACAGCACTTCAGTCTGCTGACTAAAGTAGAGCTAGGTCATTACACTCCTAACATTAATCCTGGCTAGCCTGAAAAGGCTTTGTGACGAATGCATTAGTCAGTTAAAACTCCTGAGGGACAGATTCCTTTTATTCGTGCTGTTGAAACAGCATTCTCTCCCAGAGTAGCCTTCATCACCCTCCTCCTCTTCATCATCAGACCCAGTGCTGCTGAATGCTGATCCCAGAGGCCCTCAGTCCATTTGCTTCCATTGCAGAAAGCATTGACTGTAGAGCTGGGACCAAAGCGGTTGTTTGATAAAGAGCGTTAATCCTACGACCTCTGTGACGTGTGCCAAACACATTATGATGTCCGCGGGCCTTTGATTACAGTGTTTCTGCTGTCACCCAGCCTCATTGTGTTGAGTCACAATTATAATGGGAGCAGAATACTGGCGCTGCTGGACTCCGGCCTCAGAGAGACGATCTATCTGGACCTCAGCCTTTTTTTTATTTAGATGATTTGAAGTTATGGATGTCAGTCAGCAGTGCAGATTCAAGATTAACATCATGCATAGTGTGGTGTGTTAGTTTGGGCCATTTAGGGTCCAGATTCAAAGAAAGCCCAGCAAGGCTTGTGTGAATATTGGTTGTTATTGGTTATGTTTGCCTATGGGGGGAGTGGATAGGATAGGTGCATTTTAACGTCTCTGCTCTGCATTTAAAGAAGACATAAGTAAGGTCTAGCCTGACATCCAGTGACACGTCACCTTCAATGTTGTAAGGCGATGTAATAACTATAACCTTAATTCAAATAAAATTTGCCCAAAGCAGACAATATTTACCTTTGATTATTTTGTTGACTTTGACATTTTCTTGTCAGTTTTGTGTCTATCAATGCATTCTGATGATGCCCCTAAAGTGAGCGGGTAGAATCGAATGTTTTCTGACAGGCTTTAAGACCCAGCGGTGCTGCCTGGGCCTAGCGCGCCCTCCCCTTTCTTTAGGAGCCAGTGCAGACTCTTAGCGCAGTGCTCCCTGTCTCAGTTGATGCTCTCTCTCTCTCAGTTCACTGGAGCAGCCAAACATAGCCGGGTGGCTTTTCATTTCCCCAGCTCTGTCTACAACCGGGAGTCCATTCACCCCGATCCTGTTGTGAGGTGGATGGGAGAGGCACTGAGTGACTGACGGACAGACGGACTGACTGGCTAAAACCATCCGTGTCTGGGAATTCTCAGCCGACTGAGGGGGGAAAAGGGAAGTTTGGGGAGCAGATGGATTAAGTAGAGGATACTGTGATCTGGGGAGAAGAGAAAAGAGACCGGCAGCATCACCAAACCCTCTCTCCTCCTCCTCCTCCTCCTCCTCCTCCTCTTCCTCCTGTGTCTAGCCAGCGCTCCTAACCCTCCCTCTCTGCCTCCCAACCTCCCACAGTAGCGAGGTCCTCCGTTGAGGCAGGACAGTGTGGAGTGGGGACCAGCCACAGGGAAGCATGTCCCAGTCTAGGAGGAACACCTACACAAGGGTGAGTGAGTGGGCAGGGCAGACTGGGGCTTGGCCAGGGATCCCTTTGTAAAAGAGATGTCTATCTCTACGGGACCCTTCCGGTTAAATAAAGAATAAGTGGGGAGGGGTCGGTTTCGGACTGGGGAGGGGGTTGGGACAGACTGGGTTACAACGTCTGTGTATGTCTATGACAGCAAGCTCTTCTATCTCAGCCTCTGTGGATGTCTATGACAGCCAGCTCTTATATCATAGCGTCTGTGTATGTCTGTGACAGCCATCTCTTCTATCACAGAGTCTGTGTATGTCTATGACAGCTCTTCTATCAGAGCATCTGTGTATGTCTATGACAGCCAGCTCTTCTATCAGAGCGTCTGTGTATGTCTATGACACCTGTGTGCTGGGGTTGGGGTACCTCAGTAAGTGAACAGTTGTTTCTGGTACATTCTCTGTCTGACTGACTGTGAACCATTGTTTGACTTGAATCCCTCCAGACCACATGCTTCTCACGTTGTTGTTGTTATAATGCTGGGGTTAAGCGAGTGCGGCTGTGTGGTTTGTATAGCTTAGCATGTATGCTACTCTCATAGCTATGGTATTAGCCTGTATGCTACTCTCATGGCTATGCTATTAGCATATATGCTACTGGTCTTAGCCGTGTTTTTAGCCTGTGAGGTTAATCGTCTTCCCAGCAGTCTCAAGACTTCCTGTTATGTCATCAGTGTGTGACTCAGGATGGATGTGCCTCATCACAGGAGGCAAGACGTCATCCCATCTTCCTCACCTACTTATCTCCTCCTCGTTGATGAGTAGGAGAATGAGCCGTCACCCGCTGTGATCTGATAGACTGTGTCTGTCGCCATTCATCAAAGCCACCAGACTTACTGAAGTCTGATTATCCTCTATAAGCATTTGTGTGGTGTCTCCTCTGGGATCCGAAGAGACCTTAGTGGTGCGCTTGGTTTGTGTGTGTTGTGGGAGCAGAGGGTCGGTAAATAATTCAGGCTGCAGCGATCCCTTGGTGCTCTCCTGCTTCAGCACATGGTTAGCGGGGCCACATCCTTTGTATGTGACATAATGAATGTTTCATTAGGGACCGTAGAGTTATTCCAGAGTACAAAAGCACTTACGCTGAACTGGAGTTAGAGCCCACAACAAAGACGTCACCTAGACCCATGCACTTCATTTAGGAAATATGTCACGTTTTGTTAATGTTATGTATATCAGTGATCAATTTAAAGTTTGTGTTTGTGATGACAGCAACTTGCCCTTACTCAGGTCTGTTCCTGGGTTTCCTTGTGTTTATAGATTTAATTGAATCCTTTGAAAAAGGAATGTATTGTAGGCTAGACTTTTTAGACCCTGCTAGTGTGTTTTAGAGCTTCAATACATTTTGTTGTACTTTTTGTTTTGAGTCATTAAGATTCCATAGGTGATTGTAAGATGTGAATGGGAGCTCTTAATAGCACACATCATAGGCCATGTGAAAAAGACAAAGGAATCTATTATCGACTAAGCCCTCTGCATTCCTACATGTAACTATTTAGGACCACGGAATCTAACTGTTAGAAATGCTTTATTGTCTTTTCAAACCTGCAGTCAGTCCATCTGTAAATACCTGGCAGGCTGGCTGCGGCCATCTTAGGGTCCTCTACACACCCTTTACCTTACGCCATAAAGTAGGATTGTGACTCATTATCTCTCCTTTGAAAGGGTCAAAGGTCAAACGAAAGGTCAGTGAGAAAGGCTCTGACCTCATGATGTCAGAGAGGAGCAGATCCACAGGAACAGAACTGTACTTGTGGTCCTGGTTCTTTGAGGGTAACTTACTCTCTACTATGTCAGAGAAGGAGGTTAGTTTCCAACGCTAGGCTCAGAGGCGCCAGGCCTGTACTGACAGACTCAGTGCTAATAACCAAGCACATTGTAGTAATGCTAACACACCATCTCATCAAGTCAAATTTAGCATATTTCATACACAAAGACAAGTCGATCTGCTTTACATAAGACAAACAGAAACATGCAAGAAAGAAACCAAAGATGAAGAAAGAAAGGCCATGGCCCAGCCTGACCCGGCCTGGCCCGGCCTGGCCCGGCCTGGCTTGGTGTTGCTTAGCCCAGCAGTGAAAAAGAGAGACATCAGTCTATAGTTTCTCTTCCAGAACCTGAACTGTACTTATATTCCATGTGAAAGATGTACCTGTTTTACCTGACTATCCCTGTTTGACCCTGTTGTAGGAGGGGGGCAGGCTGCAGGGTTCATAGAGAGTAAGGGCCTGGGCCTCACATTATCACACAGGAGAAAACCTCTGGGTACATGAAACATGTGGATAGACTGGGGCTGAACCCTTTTGAACCAGTATCACAAACACAGGAAAGCACTTTCAGTTTGTACCTGAAGCAAAGTTAGTGTAGAGATTAGTGTAACCAAACATAACTTCTAAGTCGTCAAATTAGTGTTTCTTGTTGGTTAGCATCCATCTTGTGAGGGAGTGTGTTTTTGCTGAGTCATTACCAGTTCCTGGCTAGGGTAACTCTGTCAGCGATGCTTAAAGGATTATTCGATGTTGAATGAACATCCTTTTCTGCAGCGGGTGGCTAACATGATGTCTCTCTCCACTGTTTCCCTGCAGAACAATTAGAAAACCATAACTTAAGGCGTAGCTTGAATAGTGTAACTGCTGAGCCCAGAAATATAAGTGAGTGATTCTTAAATCTGCTGATAAGTGTTTGACCTGGTGATAGTACAAGTTTTATTTCCTCAATCATAGCTGGACTGCTGCTCCAAAGGCTTGATTCATACACGGGTCTCTGTCCTCAGCTGCTGCTAATTCTGTTGTAGTGGTTGGTGTTGTTGTTGTTGCTGTAGTGGTTGTTGTTGTTGCTGTAGTGGTTGGTGTTGGTGTTGTTGCTGTGGTGGTTGGTCTTGCTGTTGTTGCTGTAGTGGTTGGTGTTGTTGTTGTTGCTGTGGTGGTTGGTGTTGTTGTTGTTGCTGTAGTGGTTGTTGTTGTTGCTGTAGTGGTTGGTGTTGTTGTTGTTGCTGTGGTGGTTGGTCTTGCTGTTGTTGCTGTAGTGGTTGGTCTTGTTGTTGTTGCTGTAGTGGTTGGTGTTGTTGTTGTTGCTGTAGTGGTTGGTGTTGTTGTTGTTGCTGTAGTGGTTGGTGTTGTTGTTGTTGCTGTAGTGGTTGGTGTTGTTGTTGTTGCTGTAGTGGTTGGTGTTGTTGTTGTTGCTGTGGTGGTTGGTGTTGTTGTTGTTGCTGTAGTGGTTGGTGTTGTTGTTGTTGCTGTAGTGGTTGGTGTTTAGGTGCCAGTGAGTATAGCCTCGTTGTAAAGCTTCATGAAGTGGCTCATATCTACGTGGGTCCTAATTCACATTGAGTCCACATTATTCCTCCACTAACCTCTGCCTATCCACTGGCGTTAGGACCTGACTCTGCTTTGTGTGCTCTCCCCTCCTCTCTGCCCTCCAGACCACCAGCAGCGGCAGCAGCAGGATGAGCTCAGACGGGGGCGGGCAGCCTGCGAAGGTGGGCTCCCTGGTGGAGGTGATCGGTAAGGGCCAGCGCGGCACCGTGGCCTACATCGGCAACACGCTGTTCGCCTCGGGGAAGTGGGTGGGCGTGATCCTGGACGAGGCCAAGGGGAAGAACGATGGCACAGTGCAGGGGAAACGCTACTTCACCTGCCAGGACAACCACGGCATCTTCGTACGCCAGTCACAGGTGACCACGGCTTGTTAACCTGGAAGAGTTACTGCAGTGTTCTTTAAAGGATTCCTATAATCCTGCTGCTCTGCTCTCTCACTCTCTTACTCTCTCTTTCTCTCTCTCTCTCTCTCTCTCTCTCTCTCTCTCTCTCTCCCTCCCTCCCTCTCTCTCTCTCTCTCTCTCTGTCTCTCTCTCTCTCTCTCCCTCTCTCTCTCTCTGTCTCTCTCTCTCTCTCTCTCTCTCTCTCTCTCTCTCTCTCTCTCTCTCTCTCTCTCTCTCTCTCTCTCTCTCTCTCTCTCTCTGTCTCTATGTCTCTCTCTCATTAGATCCAGCTTGTTGATGATGGAGCAGATACCACGTCTCCTGAGACACCAGAGCCAGCGACAGGCTCCAGGGTCCCTAAACGAGGTGACCTCTAACCCCTAACCCCTAACCCCTAACCCTAAACGAGGTGAACCCTAACCCCTAACCTCTAACCCTACTCTAACCCTAACCCTAAATGAGGTTTGTTTACCTCTCTCTGACCCTGGTGGGGTCTGTGCCACGTTTAACCCATGGAGTAAAAAGGCGCAGACTGATGATGTCACGTGGTCACCTCTGTGTGAACTGCCAGCTGCGTCACAGCTTACAAGATCTTGTCGTCCCCCCCCCCCCTCTATACTCCATGGCTCTCTGTGTCTTTGTTAGGAGAATAGAGCTCGCATCTGACTAGGCACGGCAGTGGTGCCAACGGGCCGTTACCATGGTTACCACTGGCTGCTGCAGGAGGAGAGGTGGAGGGGGGCAACTCTGTATTTGGAACTCGTTTTGGAACGCAGAGGGCAGAGGAAGAGAGGGATGGAGAAAGAATACAGCAAGGAAGGAAGGATGCTCTACATGTCGTTTGTTAAATACACGCCAAAAGTGATGCATAACCGCAAGAGAGAGACACAGAGAGAGAGACAGAGAGAGAGAGACACAGAGAGAGACAGACAGACAGAGAGAGACAGAGAGACACAGAGAGAAAGAAAGACAGAGAGAGAGAGAGAGACAGAGAGAGAGAGAGAAAGAGAGAGAGAGAGAGACAGAGAGAGAGAGACAGGGAGGGAAATAGCGTGTTTGTTTTTAATAAGCTGATGTCATTGTTGCAGTGGTGCAGAACTTGAGGACAGTGAGTGTAATTCTTACATTCATGATAGCGACCTTCTGGTCTGATGAAACAGGCAAAGGCATGGTGATACTTTAACTGAAACACACAGCACAGGGGCAGCGACAACCTCCACCCCTTCTGTCATGCAGAGCTGCATTCTGGTCCTATGACACCTCACTGAAACAAAGCTGTATGTGTCCTTATCTTTTTACCCTGCTTGTTTGCATTCAGCTCCAACCAGGATGCAGACGAGGACTTTAGACTGTAAAGAACAGCTGCAATGTGATCCATGTGCGTTTGCTTCTGTGTTTTATTTCCTCAGAGATCCTGGAGACTCCTAGGTCTACCAAACTGGTGAGTACCAGATAGCAGGGAACCCCATCCTGGACTAAAGGTCCCGCAGCCGGGCCTGGTTTCTGACACAGGCTGCATGGAGGCCGCCCAGGAAATTCAAACACTTAGTGATATAAACACACTTACACATGTTCAAGTACACAGGTATAAGTGTGCACACAGAGATATATTTTACATATTTCAAAGTCAGTCGCCTATTTAATTAACTGGTTTATTGTGATAAAGTGCCTCAACCTCAAAGGCATATAAAAAACTGTGGGATTAAGTATATTTACCAAAGTAGGTAAAGACGAGGTGGCATACCTGCTCGGGCTTAATCTAAGGATCCTTTTGATAGGAAACGACTTTAAATGTCACCATCAACGTTCAAAGAAACATGTTTCAAAATGGTGGTTATTTCCTGTCTGCCCACAAGAGGTCACTGTGGACTCACACTTGGCCTCCTTTGAGTTACCAACATTGGACAATGAAGGCTTTCAATGTTGCTTTTCTTCAGTGTGAAAGAAAAGCTTTGAATCTGTAATACTGTCCAAGAAAAGGTTTGAATCGGATGTTTGCACTCCACAAGGTAAAAGCAGGGGCGTTGCCAGTTATTTGGGGGCCTTTGAAAAGATTGGTTTCCAGGAGATAATCAATCCCAAAGCCCTATAAGCCACTGCTGTTGACCTGCTGTACCCCACCCCCCTTTAGAAAGCCAATGCTCTGAGACTCTCACTGTTTTGAATACTCTTTTAATCTATTTGTTTATTTTCATTTATGAGTGTGAATGTTTGGAAAATAAAACGTGTGTATGTGGGTATGCACATACAGCAGTTTGTGTTTATGTTGGTGTGTGTGTGTGTGTGTGTGTGTGTGTGTGTGTGTGTGTGTGTGTGTGTGTGTGTGTGGGTGTGTGTGTGTGTATAGTAGTTTGTGTTTATGTTGTGTGTGTGTGTGTGTGTGTGTGTGTGTGTGTGTGTGTGTGTGTGTGTGTGTGTGTGTGTGTGTGTGTGTGTGTGTGGGTATGCACATATAGTAGTTTGTGTTTATGTTGGTGTGTGTGTGTGTGTGTGTGTGTGTGTGTGTGTGTGTGTGTGTGGGTATGCCCAGACATTAGTTTGTGTTTATGTTGGTGTGTGTGTGTGCAATAGAGAGAGATTGGGAGGGGATTCGGCCCTGTCTCACTGGTCACCTGTCACTTCCAGTCCAGCATGTCCCAGTTGACCTCTTCAATAACACTAACCTCTAACCTTTTACCTTTGCACCTTAACCACACCTTGACCTTTCCTTTATGACCTCCCATCAAAGCAGCGAGGAGTCAAGCCTCGAAAGGTGCTGCATGTTTCTCTGAACTCGGTACTGTGGTAACGTTATGCACCGACCCGTCACCGTGGTTACTCCCTGGGCTTTGAATGGCCTGGCTGCATGGCATCAGGGACCCTCACCCATTACCCATGATTCCTAGGGACTCATCAGCTGCCCATCCATCAGTGGCCGTGGTGT
>JAPMUY010008696.1:5000-7500 GCA_026901105.3 Galaxias olidus
AGTGGAGGAGTGGAGGGTCCCGACATGTGAAGAGGGTTTTCCTTTGTAGAGCCAGAGGACGTGCTCCAGAGCTCAACACACTTCACATTCCATTCTACATACTGTGAATATTTCATGGGAGGTATGCATCAAACGACCCCACGTGTAGGTGTGTGCGTGCGTGTCTGTGTGTGTAGGGGCGTGTGTGTGTTTGTGAAACTGAAGATGTTTGCGGTAGGAATTGACTGTGTGTGTGTGTGTGTGTGTGTGTGTGTGTGTGTGTGTGTGTGTGGTTTAACAGTGGGTGTGTGCTGGGCAGGAGTCAGGATTATGAAACAGTTGAGAGAGAGGAGGAGGAGGAGGAGGAAGAGGAGGAGATCAGAAGGATTGAGAGAGGAGGAGGAGGAAGAGGAGAGAGAGGAGGAGATCAGGAGGAGAGAGTGAGAGGAAGAGGATAGCAGAAAGAGAGAGAGAACAAAAAGAGAGCGAGAGAGAGAGGGAGGGAAGGAGAGAAAGAGAGAAAGAGAAAGGCTTGAAATAGAGCACTGTGGGCTCCCTAATCTCTCCCCCACTGCTTTCACCAACGGTTCTGTGTGTGTCAGAGAGGGTGTGTGTGTGTGTGTGTGTGTAGAGAGAGAGCGAGCGAGCGAGGTATACCCCGCACTAGCACGACTGTTTAAAACGATTATCCAACTGTGGGAAACCCATGTCAGAAAGGAAACTGCTGAGAGATGGAGGGTGTACAGAATAGGTATCAAAGAGGGGGATGAGGGAGGGAGGGAGAGAGAGAGATGAGGGAGGGAGAGAGAGCGAGGGATGAGGGAGGGAGAGAGAGCGGGCATAAAAATAAAGTGGAGAGGAGCAAAGACCTTGATTGATGGAAAACAACAGAACACTGCCGAAAGAGAAAGAGGGAGGGATAGAGCGATAAAAAACAAAAGGAAGAGAAGAAGAAAGAAGGAGACAGGAAAAGGCAGAAACATGATGAAGGAGGAAAAGAGGGCAGAAAGAAAGAAAGAAAGAAAGAAAGAAAGAGGGGATGATGTCTGTGTGTGGCACAGCAGTCTGTTGTGCTGTGATAAGATGAACTGTTCTAGAACATATGTCAGCACCCAGACAATATGATGGGCCTTCATCACACACACACACACACACACACACACACACACACACACACACACACACACACACACACACACACACACACACACACACACACACAGTGTGTGAACATGATCCTCTATACTGGAGAGGAAGGATAACAGGGAAAGGGGGGATGTAAAAAGAGACAGCAAATGTCAGAAAGAACGAAAGAAAGAAAGAAAGAAAGAAAGAAAGAAAGGAGAGAGGAACAGGGGAGACATGCTGTCATGTCTCCTTGGTGTCAGCCATTTGCAATCTGAGACACCGGTCAATAACACTGCCACCGTGCCATTGGCCAGGAGACAGGGGATTTCACCCAACCACTCCATAGACTGGCCAATCAGAGCACGGTTTGGGTGCACAGGTCGGGATTTTGCTGATTGACATATGCAAGCAACCACATGATGTCTGAGAGAATTCCCTGCGACCAATGAGGTGCCTGCATTGCTGTAAGCTCTGTTGGCTTCTTCATAAAGGGGATCTCTTTTAGCAAATGGGAGTCAATTCCCCGCCCCAAAAAAAATCACAATACATCCATACAATTCATATCCATAAGTATAACGGACAGGAGAGATGGGTGTTTGTTGAGGTCGGAGTGGGTTTGATGAAGAGGAGTTGATACTGTGGAGCTGGGTTAGGGTCTCCGAGAGCGACCCCTTTCTGTCAACGTACGTCAGTAAGACAACAGAGCGGTCGCCGCACCTCACCGTTTGGAAATCGACGTGGGCTCCGTTTCCATGGCAAGTCACCTAGCAACCCTGTATAAACCTATTATGGGATTATTATTATTATTACGGGACAAGGATCTCTCTCTCTCTCTCTCTCTCTCTCTCGAAATCTTCTGAACTTCTGGAGCTGTTTCGTTCTGTTGGTACTCACCAAAGAAGTTCTGCGCAGGCTTCATTTATCCAGTTTGGTTTCCAAACCAAAATGATATTGCTTTGAAGTCACTGCGGCACATTTGAAGAAGGGGATCAAATTCAAACATCTTTCCCTACTCTCCTCGGTCTCTCTTCCTCCCTCCCTCCCTCCCTCCCTCCCTCCCTCGGCAGAATGGGGATTCTAATAAACCTAATGGCAGCCAGTCGGTCCACAGAGACCGAGTCCTTCCAGGAACCCGAGGGGAAAGTCTGTGTGTGTGTGTGTCTGTGAGTGTCTGTGTGTGTCTCTGTGTGTGTGTCTCTGTGTGTGTGTGTGTGTGTGTGTGGGAAGAGATCAAGTGTACCTGGGAGGACGAGAGAAGAAAAGTTGATTGTTCTACGAGTGTAAGTGTGTGTGTGTGTGTGTGTGTGTGTGTGTGTGTATCTTAATGCTCACATGAATTAGTTTTTCGCTCGTCAACTGTTTAGAAAACAGCAGATCAATCTGACGCTGTGAT
>JAPMUY010008696.1:12500-17500 GCA_026901105.3 Galaxias olidus
GTTAGGGCGACTCAGCGTTTGAGAGTACACGTACATGGGCGGTGACTCTTCCTGTGAGTCTTTGTGTGGAAACATCGTTAAAAGTAATATAAATAATATAATTACTTCGCTTACTTTACAAGGGATATCAATATGAGAGAAACCATTATGCATATGTATCAGGCATCGACTAAATAAAAAAAAATCAGTCTTGGCTTATGTAAGACCACACTTCTAATTTGGACTGAAAGATATTCCAGACCCACGAAGCAAACCACACAGCAACAACCGCAAAAACACAGACGAGAGAACTTGTTATTTTGATGTCTTCTCCCAGAGTGAAAGTCTGTCACAAAGTCTCCTGTAACCGAGCACCCCCTCCCCCGCATCCCGCCCCCCCACACACACAAGCACGCACGCACGCACGCACGCACGCACGCAGGCACGCACGCACGCACACACACCACGCCATGCTGACGGGGGAAAGCGCTGACTGCCGGCGCCGCCGGGAAAAAAGTTTGGCCAAGGACAAAGTCTGGTCATGACGACAAAGAGGACACCGTTAAACGCCGTGGCAACGGCAGAACAAAGGAGGCTCCAAATGAAGACGACTGGGAGTGTGTGTGTGTGTGTGTGTGTGTGTGTGTGTGTGTGTGTGTCAAACCCCGCTCCGCGTACACGACTGGCTTTACATATTCATACAGTGTGTGCTCCCCGTCGCCTCGTGCCCTCACGGTGTTTGTACAGTCCTCCGTCATCATAGTCATCTTTCATGGGACCACACAAGGGACAGACGAGCAGGGGGAGCAGGGTCACCTCTACCCAGGCAGACAGGCCACGAGCTGGGCTAGGAGAGACGAGGGGTGGGGGGTGGACGGCTGGGAGTGGTATGTGGCTGTGCGTGCGTGCATGGGTGTGTGTATTAGGGGAGTGTGTGTGCGTGCGTGTGTGTGTGTGTGTATCCGGGGAGTGTATGTGTGTGTGTGTGTGTGTGTGTGTGTGGGCGGTGGTGCGTGTGGCTGTGTGTGTGTGTGGGTGGTGGTGCGTGTGTGTATGTGTGTGTTTGTGTGTGTGTGTGTGGGTGGTGCAGACTTATCGAGAGGGAGTGAGGAGGAAGATTATAGTATCGATTTAGCCGAGCGAAATTCTTAATCAGAGCTGGAGAGTGGAGTCGAGACTGGCACAGCAAGTATTTGGCGTGGGGGGAGGGAGGAAGGGAGGGAGGGAGGGGAGGAAGGATGGATGGAGGGATAGAGGGAGACAGGAGAGAGGAAAGGGAAAACAACACTCCACATTTATACTGAGGTTTTTGACATTTATCTTATGTGTTTAAAGAAAGAGAGAGAAAGAGGAGAGAGAGAGAGATAGACACAAGGAGGGAGAGAAGGAGAGAGAAACAAAGACCAGAAGCAAGAGCAAGAGAGAGAGAAAGAGAGAGAGAGAGAGAGAGAAAGACAAGAGAGAGAGAGAGAGAGAGAAACAAAGACAAGAAGCGAGAGTGAGAGAGAGAGAGAAAGACAAGAAGAGAGAGCGAGAGAGAGAGAGAGAGAGAGAGAGAGAGAGAGAGAGAGAGAGAGAGAAAGCGAGAGCGAGAGCGAGAGAGGTACAGATGATGGTGTTCAAGTGTTAGCACCTGCGTTGTAACACACACCCTGTCCGGCTAAATGTCTTCCGGAGGAAAACAGCCCTCCGACGTCTTGCTCATTTCTGAGGCTCTCCGGAGCGAGGGGGAGTATTGACCTACGCGCCGTTTGCCCGTGGTCACGTCAATATGGCCGTGCTGAGAGTAACCTGCATTGACAAACTGGTTTTGGGGACATCGATTCGAGTCCCCGCAGCACCAATCAAACGTGGGCTACAGGGGGAGGGACTGAATTAGGGGTCGAAAGCCTTGGAGGCCCCGCCAAACAAACACACACACTTTGGGTACCGTGTATACAACCACTCACATACACACACACACTTTGTTGTATCGTGTATATACAGTCACTCACACATATTCCCTTTCTGAGAACAACTTCTTAGTATCACTGACTAGTTGGCAGGTACTGACACACACACACACACACACACACACACATTGTTGTATCGTGTATATACAGTCACACACACACATTAACTTTCTCAGAACAACCTCTTAGTATCACTGACTAGTTGGCAGGTACTGACAGACACACACACACACACATTTTGTTGTATCGTGTATATACAGTCACACACACACATTAACTTTCTCAGAGCGACCTCTTAGTGTCGCTGACAAGTTGGCAGGTCCTGACACATACACACACACACACACACATACTCACACTTTGTTGTATCGTGTAGATACAGTCACACACACACACACACACACACACACACACACACACACACACACTCAGATTGACCTCTTAGTATCACTGACTAGTTGGCAGGTACTGACACACACACACACACACACACACACACACACGCACACACACACACGTTGGCTCAGCAGATGGCAGAGTGGGCGTCGGCCACCGAGCTAGTCTCCTGACACCTGGACCAGCTGTTGCCATTACAGACGGCTAATTGCCATCAATCAGGAGAAAGCCTCTGTGGATTCCGAGGCAGAGTTCACACACAACGGGTGTGTGTGTGTGTGTGTGTGTGTGTGTGTGTGTGTGTGTGTGTGTGTGTGTGTGTGAGAGAGAGTCATGTCAGAAATGTGATAAAATTATGTCTAAATCCCACCCGGAGCGATGTCTGCTACGCTGACGGCTGGATTCGTCTCGGTGTGTGTGTGTGTGTGTGTAGCGCCTGGTAGCGTGTTGTAGTGTTGTGCTCATTGCCCTGTAGCAGGTTGTTGGCGGTTTTATTAATAGTTTAAAGTTGCCTTCTCCTAATGGTGTGATAGGTCTGACTGCTGACACTCAAACAACACACACACACACACACACACACACACACACACACACACACACACACACACACACACACACACACACACTAACCATCAAAGTTGGAACAAAAATGTACAAATGTGATATTTGCACACAAAAGTATTTGCATGGAGGCATGTGTGTATGTTTATCTATATGCATGTGTTTGCATGAGTGTGTGTCTTTTTATGTTTGCGATTGATGGCGTGTGTGTGTGTGTGTGTGTGTGTGTGTGTGTGTGTGTGCTTGTTTGTGATGGCGTGTGAGTGTGTGTTCGTTTGTGATGGCGCGTGTGTGTGTGTGCTCATTTGTGATGGCACGTGTTAGTGTGTGTTATTGTGTGTGGTGTGTTATATTGTGTGGTGTGTGTGCTCGTTTGTGATGGTGCATGTTAATGTGTGTTAATGTGTTATTGTGTGTGCTCGTTTGTGATGGTGCATCCTAATGTGTGTTAGTGTGTGTTATTGTGTGTGGTGTGTGCTCGTTTGTGATGGCGTGTGTGTGTTTGTGTGTGTGTGTGTGTGTGTGTGTGTGTAAGTGTGTGTGCGTGTGTGTGCCTGAACCATCTTCTAATGGGATATCCGTTTGTCCTTGGAGACTGAGTCATCGAAGTGAAGTTCATGTGTCCCATCTGTGCGTTGCAGGGTTAGTGTGTGTGTGTGTGTGTGTGTGTGTGTGTGTGTGTGTGTGGCCTCCACGTGTCCCTCTTGCCCTGCCAAGGCCCAGTGTGAGAGCCCCTGTTACCCTCAGAGAAAGAGGGCTGACTAAGCGCTCAACTTGAATCAATGTGTACGCTTTGTTGACGTGTGTGTGTGTGTGTGTGTGTGTGTGTGTGTGAGAGAGAGACAGAGTGCAGAGAACAGGCGGTTTCTACCACCGCGCCAAGACTTCTTGTTCCGAATGCCAACCTTGTTAACCCCCTCTTCTCCTCCACCCTCTCTCCCCTCCGTCTCCTCCTCCTCCCTCTGTCTCCCCCTCTCTGCCCCACCTCCTCCTCTCCCAATCTCTCCCTCCTCTTCCCTCTGTCTCCCCCTTTCTCCCCCACCTCCCCTCAGTCTCCCCCTCTCTCCCCACCTCCCCCTTCCCCTCTCTCCACAGCTACCCTAGCTCCCCTCCGTCTCCTCCTCCTCCCTCTGTCTCCCCCTCTCTCCCCCTCCTCTCCTCTTCCTCCCTCCCTCTAACTCACCCGTCTGCCAGGGCGAAGCCGTCGTCCATATGGCTCAGTCTCCGCAGACATACGGGTGGTGTGTGTGTGTGTGTGTTTGTGTGTGTGTGACACACTCCCCCTTTCTGGGGAAAACATGGCATTTGAAAACTGGGAGACTTACAGTGATTATACAACCCACCCCTCCTAACACACACCCACGCGCACACCCACACGCACACGCACACGCACATACAACTTATTGAGGGTTATCAGTAGGTCCTCCATAAAAGGACAAATATTCATCTCATTTCTGTATTCTTAATATGAACTATGGTCTAATTAAAAGCCTTCATTTGTCTGCGTTGCTTATCATAAAACACATCCTCCAGTTCTAACATACGTGCTAACGTGGGCTGTTACGTTCAGCCCTTTGCTAAGTGTTTATGGAAGGGACCCCTCTCCTCTGTGTAAGGGGGTTAAGGAACGCCTGGCCTAGTCTGCACAGAAAGACAGTCAACACCACACCCCCATAAAGGAAACGTCTGTATGACTTAATATAGGATAGTGAGTATGTCTGGATTTAATAAATGTGTGTTAGATATCTCTCCATCATTCTGTCTTTCCGTCTCTCTCCATCTCTCACAAGAGCAGCTGTTGTGAGACTATCAGCAAAAATGTTTACAATATCCGGCTTTTCAATAGCTGTGCTGCCTAGAGCGAGAGAGAGAGAGAGAGAAAGCGAGAGACAGAGAGAATGATCACTAGTTCTGGGTTTTTGTCAATGCTTGAGTCCATATAACTGTTGATATTCATATAACTGTTGATGTTCATATAACTGCTGATGTTATGTTCATATAACTGCTGATGTTCCTATAACTGTTGATGTTCATATAACTGCTGATGTTCATACAACTGTTCATGTTCATACAACTGTTCATGTTCATACAACTGTTCATGTTCATACAACT
>JAPMUY010008696.1:22500-25000 GCA_026901105.3 Galaxias olidus
CAATGGACCAACACATTTTCACTCCACTGCGTCCTTCCAGAGAGGTCTTCAACCCCCCCCCCCCCCCCCTCCACCCCCGTTTCTCCATTTCCAACAAGCTTCTCTTTGTTTTCACCACACGTTCATCATCGCCGCGTACGAGCAACCTTTGATATCTAACTGAAACAGACTGTCCTTCTCAGGAGAGCAGAGGCTCAGCCCAGGTGCCCCCCAGCACCAACAGGGACACACCCCCCCCCCCCCCCACCCCCACCACCCCCACCACCCCCCACCCCCCCCCCCCCCCCCCCCCAGCAGCACACTAAGACTCATCCCCACCCCTCTCCCAGGGCCCTGCGGCCTGGATGAAACAGGCCCCTCGCCGCGGCCTCCGCTCCCCCACACAAAGCAGCACCTGGCCGGGCACGTAATCCGCTAAGACCCCCCTCCAGCTCTGGAGCTCTGAACACAGCCCTGCTAGGAGGGATGGATGTGGCGGGAGGGGGGGAGGGTAGCTAAACATGCTAGCTCCTGCTGGCTTTGAAATGGGCGGCGCTAAATGCTAGTAACACCGGACAATGAGAGTGGGGAGATTTAACGCCAACAGGATTTGGGAAGTTGAAAAAAAGGTTAACGTTTATATATTTATATAGTTTTTTGTTGGGGGGGGGGGGGGGGGTTAGTGAGCTAATTTATTCTGCCCACTTTTTTCATTCTGCTGCTGTGGGATTTGTGAAGGAGTTAGAGAGCGAGAAAACGAGGGAGAAAGCGAGGGAGAGAGAAAGCGAGGGAGAAAGAGAGGGAGAGAGAAAGAGAGGGAGAAAGAGAGACAGATTGGTTAAAAGAAGGGGAAGGGGAGAGAGAGATGGGGGGATGGGGAGGAGCTCCCCAAAGCCTCGGAATCTCTGCCGGTTTAAAATCCAAATCAGTCATAGAGTACACACACACACACACACACACACACACACACACACACACACACACACACACACACACTAAACAGTCCCGTGGACCCCATGCTGCCTAAGGCCCAGTTTTCCGGTTTTCGAAGTGTTGGCGCTCCTTGTAAAAGAACCCTCAAGAGGGAAACGGGCCTTTCGCTGTCGATCCGCGCACACACACACACACACACACACACACACACAGTTACACACACACACACACACGCACACACACACACACACACACACACACATATATGAATCATCCTTATTTGGATTCATTCCCCCCTTGCTCTCTGTTCCAACACACACACACACACACACACACACAGACACACACACACGGTTCCACAGAGAGAGGCTGGGAATGAAATTGTTGGTGACAACAATCTGTTTCCATGACATTGGCATACATATTCACGCTGCACAGGGCCCAACGCTCCCAGTAAACTGTTATTCAAACACAGAGGAGCTCCTGGAACGGTGGACTGACACACAGTAGGCTAGTCTGGAGAGAATCTCAGGTAAAGAAGAGAAACTCTGAACTAAGTACAAGACAAAGGAAACTACAGGGGGGGTGGGGGGGGGGGGCAGTAGTTTGAAGAAAGAGGCGGGTGGGGGCGGGGTAGAGGAAGAGGAGGAGGAGTCTTACCTGTGGACGCTGGACGCTGGACGGTGGAACAGCAGACCCGTCTGTCAGCCTTCTCTCCTTCTCTCTATCCCACACTCTGCCTCTCACTGTAAAGAGGAGATAGGAGGGGGGTGAAGAGAGAGGGGGGGGGGGGGGGGGGTAGAGGAGAGAGAGAGAGAGAGAGAAAAACGTCGAAATATAACGAGAAATAGAGAGAGAAAGAGAGAGGAGAGAAATGTAGAAATATAGAGAGAGCAGCAGTACAGTCAGACATAGGGAGGAGAGAGAGAGAGAGAGAGAGAGAGAGGAGGAGGGGGGAGGATGAAAAGGAGGGAGAGAGAGAAAGGGGGAGGGTCAGTGTGTTCCCACAGGGCTTAACAGAGTGATCTGACCTCAGAGGAGACACTGGCCATATCTACCAGCCCTTATGGTAGACAGGGGCAGGTCACGCACGCACGCACGCACGCTGTCACATGCATGCTCACTCTCACACACACACACACCATGGCAGACAGGTGCACGTGACGCGCACACACAGATCCACAGAGTAAAGCTTGTGTGGTCGAGAGCAAAACAGGACGGGGGACAGTAGAGTTGAGAGAGTGTGTGTGTGTGTGTGTGTGTGTGTGTGTGTGTGTGCAGCCCCTACACACAGATAAAGGTGACTTTCCCCTCTACAGCCATCAATTCTCCTGGCCTCACCTCCCTGTAACTCAATACTACAGCCTCTCTACTGCTTCCATCCCTCCGTCACTCACTCACTCCATCAATCTCTCTCTCTCTCTCTCTCTCTCTCTCTCTCTCTGCCTATCCATCTCTCAGTCTCTGGTCATCTCTCTCTTTTTCTTTCTCTCTGTTCAACTCTTTCTCTCTCTCAGTTCCCTCCCTCTCTCTCTCTCTGTGCCACTGGACATAATCTATCAAGGCCAGAGTGTTTAAACCCCTCGTT
>JAPMUY010008696.1:30000-60000 GCA_026901105.3 Galaxias olidus
TCACAGTTCATGAAGCATTTCTTAGACTAAACACAAGCCAATGAATCATAGACCATAAGCGCTCGCCATATTTACATATCCATCGTACAGGTACACTGTTTAGCTGTCTAGTACAGACACCTCTGTTTAACAGTCTAGTACAGACACACCTCTGTTTTACACAGTCTAGTACAGATACACCTCTGTTTAACAGTCTAATACAGACACACCTCCATCTGACACAGTCTAGTACAGATACACCTCTGTTTAACAGTCTAGTACAGACACACCTCTGTTTTACACAGTCTAGTACAGATGCACCTCTGTTTAACAGTCTAGTACAGACACACCTCTGTTTTACACAGTCCAGTACAGATACACCTCTGTTTAACAGTCTAGTACAGACACACCTCTGTTTTACACAGTCCAGTACAGATACACCTCTGTTTAACAGTCTAGTACAGACACACCTCTGTTTTACACAGTCTAGTACAGATACACCTCTGTTTTACACAGTCCAGTACAGATACACCTCTGTTTAACAGTCTAGTACAGACACACCTCTGTTTTACACAGTCTAGTACAGATGCACATGGTTTGTTTGCGTTCCTGTCTGTCTGTCTGTAACACATGTCCCCAGCCAGCTGTTTTACAGCTAATTACAACACACACGAATCAATTCATTACAGACAGTCGACATACACACAACAGTGACTAATGTAGGCCTCGCTAGAGACGTTTCATTTATCTCTCTGTCTGTATGCCTGTATATCTCTCTCCCTCTCTCTGTATGTATGCCTGTATCTCTCTCTCCCTCTCTCTGTATGTATGCCTGTATCTCTCTCTCTCCCTTTCTCCGTATCTCTCTCTCCCTCTCTCCGTATATATCTCTGTCTGTATGCCTGTATATCTCTCTCCCACTCTCTGTATGCCTGTATCTCTCTCTCTCTCTCTTTCTCTCTCTATCAAGAGAGAGAGAGAGAGAGAGAGATGGGAAAGATAGAAAGAGAGAGAAAAAAAAAGGAGTGAGACATAAATAATGAAAGATAATCCCGAGAGTCGAGTGAGAAGCTGGTTCCCCTTCATCTCGGCTCATCTATAAATATCCCCCTCTTCCTCACGCTGCTGCTCGGACACAGGCCTCAGTGAGCCTGGGAATACGGGAGAGCGGAGGGAGGGAGGGAGGGAGGGAGGGAGAGATTGCTCCAAATGAAAAGATGCCAGGGTTTGCATGTCAGCATTTCCAGGTTGGCAGGCAGGCAAATAGTCCCCTCCTCTCTTCCTCTCTTCCTCTCTTCCTCTCTCCCTCCCTCCCTGTGTTGAAGTGAGGGCCAGGGGCTGGTCGCAGCCGGGGTCTGTGTGGCAGAGGGAAGGAGGGATGGGGGGGGGGGGGGTCTGGTTACACAGACTCTGCTGGTCTCGGCCCGCTGGGAAACGTCTCGGGCCGAGCCACAACGCCCCGGCACCACGGAGACGCCCCGCCTGTCACACACACACACACACTAACACTAACACACACAGAGAGAGGCACACACACACACACACACACACGCACAGAGAGAGACACACACACACACACACACACACACACACACACACACACACATACGCTGTCCATCTCAATCCCTGGTTGCCTGTACCCGAGCTGTCAGGCTTGGTGTGTCAGAATATTTATCAGCAGGGAAAACAGCTTGTCCTCATTGGTGCTGTCATGTCTGCCAGAGGGGAGAGGAGAGAGGGGAGAGGGGTGAGAGGGGAGAGGAGATAAGGGGAAAAAGAGAGAGAGAGGCCGGGGAGAAAACAAGGAGGGAGGGAGAGAGACCGAGCGAGCGAGAGAAGTAGAGAAGGAGAGAGAGAGAGGAAGAGGAGGAGAGAGGAAGAAGGGGAGAGAGAGAGAGAGAGAGAGGTACAGAGAGAGAGAGAGAGGTACAGAGAGAGAGAGAGAGAGAGAGAGAGAGAGAGAGAGAGAGGTACAGAGAGAGAGAGAGGAAAAACACAAGATGCAGCAAAGCAGGGAAGGAGCAAAAAAAGAGAGAGAAAATGAAGGGAGGGAAAGGTTGAAAGAACCTTGTGGCTAGTCACTGTTAAACCTGGAGACCCTCCTCTCTCAACACCATACACCCCAAACCCCCACCCCTCCTCCTCCTCCTCTGACAAGGATGAAGAGGGACCCACCACTCTCTGTCAGATGAGGTTCCGGAGCCATGGCAACGCGTCCTTGACGACGCAGTCCAAACAGCGTTCCGCTGGCGTTTCATTCCTTTGTACTCCTGTACCGTCGCTACAGCTTGTACCTGGCTAAAAGGAACGACGATGGAGTCTTTACCAAGCCTACTTGATCTCTCTCTCACACACTGAAACACACGCACACACACGCACACACACACGCACACACACACAGACGCTCACACAAGAACTCGCGCACACACGCACGCACGCACACGCACACAATCTCACAAACACACAGCAATACACACAAATTACACAGAAAGACACAATCATACAGAAATACACATACACGCAAAGACACACACAGAAAGACACACAGACACACTCACGCACACCACACACACACACTCACCCTTTTCCTGCGCTTACCCTTCAGTGATCATATCCTTTCTGTGATTGGCTGAGCGCACACCTGGTGCAACCTGACTTTTTAATTACGGAGGACATGCCCTTCTCTTGCAAGCAGCCGGCCCTGTGGGCTCATGGGAGATGTAGTTTTCAAACCCCCTGCCGTGTCTGCGAGGAAGAGACAGATGCCAGAGCGTTGCTGCTGTAGGACTGCAAAGAGGAGGGAGGCACCGTGTACTGTAGCCGCTCCGCAGCCTTCATCATGTGACCGGGTGAACTCTGAACTTTCCTCAAAACGGCGGTGAGCGTACCGGGAGGAAGAAGGCGTTCTGCGAAGAGCAGCGCTACACTCTGACGAGCTGAGTCATCTTTAGTATAGACATCATCCATCTAATATGCAAGAGTCACACACACACATATACACGCACCCCCCGTCAACAAAAAAGAACCCCGACTCACAATCGAAATGGAGGGACGTTATCATGGGTATCCCATGCATCGCGACACGCGCACACAAACACAAACACACAAACACACAAACACACAAACACACAAACACACAAACACACACACACACACACACACACACACACAAAGTCCTCGTTTGCGGAGGCAACAATGTTTAGGCTATTTGGGTTTGATTGCCTTTCATGTCGAGTCTCCAGTCACTCTGCATGGGGGCTTCCCGTCTCCCTGCGGGCTCTCCCGCTTCAAAAGCCGTCCTGACCTCATTTCCCAGAACCCCCCGCTGAGCCCCGCCCGCTGCAGATGGCCAGGCTGGGGGAGGCCATCGTCACGCTAACCACCCCAAATCGCTTTGTTACCTCCTGTTTATTCAGCGTCTCAATGGCCAGGTATAATGGGCGAAAGCCTGTGTGTGTGTGTGTGTGTGTGTGTGTGTGTGTGTGTGTGTGTGTGTGTGTGTGTGTAATGGAATGTTTTGGCTGGGGCAGGGGGGTGGGGGACGGGACGGGACGGATTCCGAAAATGGTTTCAACTGGGGGTTGTCGCCACCACAGGGAATGAGTCATTTCTAAAGGTGGCAGAAAATGATGTTATGAAATCAAAAAAGAGGAGCCAAAACCTGCACTGGAAACGTGGAGGCAGCGGCTCAAATGAAGAAAAACGATGTGCGTCTTTGATAGATAACATAGGAATAACTTATAAGCGTTGGTAGGATCGTGATTGTCTTGGAAATCTATGAAAGACTCACACTTCTTACTCTCTGCTCCTTCCGGAAGATTCATATAACTCTTCGATCATGAAAACTAAACACGTCCGTGATGCCTATCCACTGAAAAATGAATCAACAACCGATCAATCAATTACGAGTGAATTATTTATCGGGGATATTCACGATGCCGTTCCGTCCGGAGTTTTTCTTCCCGTTCCCATCGTCTTGGAAACGTCGACACCAGACGGACAGACAGACCTCACTCTCCATTTCACTGAGCATTCGTTCCCCTCCTGCTCTGTCGCCCGTCACTCACACACACAGATTGACTGGTCAATTACATACAAGCGCTCGCTCTGCCACGCACGCACGCACGCACGCACGCACTTCATCGGGCCAGTGGCTCCGTCGAGGGACAGGGGTGATTGAGGTTTTAATTAAAGTGGAAGATCCTGAGAACACACTGAGACAAAGTCATGTGACCAACATAAATAACTCTACAGACAGACAGGTGGGCAGACCGGCAGACGGGCAGACAGGCAGACAGATGGGCAGACAGACAAGCAAACAGGCAGACAAGCAGGCAGATGCCCAGACAGACAGACAGACAGACAGAGGATCTTTGCACTCATACAGTAGCAGCCATCTACAGCAGCTATATCCTTTTAACCTGGGTGCCGCTAAAAACTGTTTCTCAGTGGACAAAAAGCTACCCTTTAGGCTCAGCGTGCACACACACACACGCACACCCCCCCCCCCCCCCCCCCACACACACACACACACACACAGAGACACACACGCACACACACATACACACACAGACACACACACACCCCCCCCCCCCCACACACACACACACACACACCCCACGGAGGGTTGATGATGTCGATCAGGAGCAACATGTGGTCTGATCATTAGCAAACGACGCCAAGATTACGCCAGGCTCCCTTACACCGCCCTACACACACACACACACACACACACACACACACACACACAGAGAACAGAGAACAGAGAGAGAGAGAGAGAGAGAGAGCGAGAGAGAGAGAGAATGATCACTAGTTCTGGAGAGAGAGAGAGAGAGAGAGAATGATGGGAGGGAGAGAGAGAGAGAGAATGATGGGAGGGAGGGAGAGAGATAGAGAGAGAGAGAGAGAGAGAGAGAGAGAGAGAGAGAGAGAGAGAGAGAGAATGATTACTGGTTCTGGAGAGAGAGAGAGAGAGAGAGAGAGAGAGAATGATCACTAGTTCTGGAGAGAGAGAGAGAGAGAGAGAGAATGATCACTGGTTCTGGAGAGAGAGAGAGAGAGAGAGAGAGAGAGAGAGAGAGAGAGAGAGAGAGAGTGCACACAGTCCACGCAGCATGCACAGCAAAGCCCTGACCACAGGCAACGCTATCGAATCACTCCTCTCACTACGGCAACCAGCAAACAAAATGTCCTGCTGCGGTCCCTAAGGGTGTACATAACCTTCACCAGGTACCAGAGAGAAACAAACACAGAAACAAACATACACACACACACAGCAAAGCACACACCTTAGGCTAGCGCACGGCTGGTGTCTAATCGTGCTCACTGATTGGCTCTGAGGAGACGTGGTCCAATCAGAGAGCAGCAGTTCTACAGCTCTCTCTGTTTCCTGTATGCCTTTCCAACAAAACACACAAAATAAATAGCTGATATGTCAGCGTTCACATTTGAGCAGATCTAAAGAATGAATAAACAAAACGTCTCGTTTGTGACAGTTAGCAACAGTCACAAACCGTAGCTAGTGAAAGGCAAAGAGTGGGGACCACTCTACACAGAAGCCAATGATAAAACAGCTACAAATGGTAATATGCCAAAGCAAAATATCTCTCCCTCCTCCCTCTCCCTCTACAGTAATATGCAGGGATGACCGACAGCAGTCACACACATAAATATGTTCAAATGGCCGCACAGGTAAATGAACATGTTGTCTATGTGTATGGAGCTGTCCGGCTCTTTGCATTAGCACATGACACATGCTCTTAAAGAGGACTCATTCAAAGCAACTATGTTAGAATAGACACACAGGCACATTTACAGATCGTCTTTCTGTCCAGCTCTTTGCAGAAGTGTTTCACTTTGTGATTGTGTGCAGAGTCTGGCTAAGTGTCCAAGAACATGAGTAGGCAAAGTCAAGGCTGGAACTTTTTGAAAGAGCTTGAAAAAAAAAAAAAAAACTTTATCCAGTCTCTCCATCAAAAACACGGACCAAAAAAAAAAATAAAAAAAGGGAAGGATCCTCGTTATTCACGCTTTCTGACAAAAAGAAGCAATTTCGTTCGGCTCTCGAGCTCGTCTCCACGGCGACGCTCAAAAGGCCAAAAAAAAAAGAACTGACAGAACGAGTGAGAGCTTGGGGTCACGACCCCCCAGTGGCTCGGAACCAGACGAAGAGAGGATGAGAAGGATTTCAAAAAAAATTTATAAAAGAAAGAACGCCCGGCACACAATCAGGAAGAGAACGGGGAACGACTGCAAGGCAACGCGGAAAACGGAACAAAAAAAAACTAAAAATGAAAACAGAAATCTCTATTTCTATGTGCGATTGAAATCCCTGACCGCCTGAGGAAGGTGAGCTCCCTGATCCTGGCTCAGCGACGGAGACATTTTGTGTACGTGGTCCTCCTGGAGAGAGGAGGACAGGAACGCGCCCGTTTACAAATTCAGCTCGGGACGGGTGTTGCTCTGTACCACGGGGTGCTAACACGCGCACGCTCCCTCTACTAAACGCCAAAACACTTACGTTCACTCTCTGGTAAGCGTGCATGTGTGTGTGTTTGTGTGTGTTTGAGTGTAAAAACCGAGTTAGTGTGTGTTCATTTGTGTGCGTGATAAAAAAAGTTACACGTGTCCTCATTTTTTGTGTGAGAATGTACGTATGTGTGTGTGTGTTTGTGAGCAGCTGGGTGTGTGTGTATCTGTGTGTTTGCGTGTGTGTGTGTATCTGCGTGCGTACGTGCGTGCGTGGAGTCCCCTACTGCCCCGGCACGCTGACCAGATCAACATAAGTCATCCTCACAGATATTGTCTGCCTCAGTAGTCCACATACAGGAAGGAGAGAAATCGTCTAACTCTGCCAAAACCAACAGACATTTCCCCTAGCGCTGCCGTTATAAAATGACCACAGCTATAGGTAGGAGGAGAGGGAGAGGGAGAGAAGAGCACAGGCCAGTACTTACAGCCAACCTGATCAGCACTGGGAGGGAGGGCCAGCCCGTCGGTTCAGTAACCCCCAGGCAAGGCCTCCTCTCCTGGGCTGCAGTCGACCCCGCCCTCCCCAGTACCGGGGAGCACCATAAGGGCTGGTGCAAATGGAGGAAAACGCCTCAGGCAGATCAGGGAATGGACAACCATGGTGTGTGTGTGTGTGTGTGTGTGTGTGTGTGTGGGAGGGGGGGGGGGGTTAGCGTTGGTGTGTACACCCACCTACATTGTCCAAACATTGGCTGACTGCACACGTACACGAGTAGAAAGAGAGAGAGAGAGAGAGAGAGAGAGAGAGAGAGAGAGAGAGAGAGAGAGAGAGTTCATTTTATAACGCTTTTATGAATTCACCTCATTTGTCAAAATTGATCCTGAATAAATTTTTCAAGACTGACAGTTTTGAAAAACGGACCTGTATATTTTTAAAGTAGTCAATAAAACGTATGGTAATAAAACGAATTACACTGAGTAAAGTGGACAGACAGACACACACACACACACACACACACACACACACACACACACACACAGCGGGAGGCACAGAGGACAGCAGGAAATAAAAGGGGAAAGAGCAGGACTGACCTCTGACCTGCTAAATGGCAGAGAGAGAGATTGACAGAGAGAGATAGGTGTGTTTGGCAGGGGTGTATATATGTATATGCATGCAGGCGTGCATGCGAGAGAGAGAGAGAGCAAGGTGAGAGTGTGTGTGTGTGTGTGTGTGTGTGTGTGTGCGAGAGAGAGAGAGCGGGGCGAGAGTGTGTGTGTGTGTGTGTGTGTGCGTGCGAGAGAGAGAGAGAGCGGGGCGAGAGTATGTGCGTGTGTGTGTGTGTGCGTGCGTGCGAGAGAGAGAGAGAGCGGGGCGAGAGTATGTGCGTGTGTGTGTGTGTGCGAGAGAGAGAGAGCGGGTGAGAGTATGTGCGTGTGTGTGTGCGTGCGAGAGAGAGAGAGAGCGGGTGAGAGTATGTGCGTGTGCGTGTGTGCATGCGAGAGAGAGAGAGTAGGGTGAGAGTATGTGCGTGTGTGTGTGCGTGCGAGAGAGAGAGAGCAAGGTGAGAGTATGTGCGTGTGTGTGTGAGTGCGAGAGAGAGAGAGCGGGGCGAGAGTGTGTGTGTGTGTGTGTGTGTGCGAGAGAGAGAGAGTAGGGTGAGAGTGTGTGTGTGTGTGTGTGTGTGTCAGTCTTCCCTCTTTTGCATTGGTGGAGCAGTGTACGGCTTGTAATAAGCAGTAGTGATTAAGCGGACAGTGGATGAGGGGATGGAGGGGGAGACGAAGAGGGAGGGGGGGAGGGGGGGAGTACTGGACTAGAGAAGGAGGGAGAAGGATGGTTAGAATAAGGGGACGGGAGACGGAAAGTAAAATGGATGGAACGACGGGAGAGAGAGAGAGAGAGCTAGAGAGAGAGCGAGAGAGAGAGAGCGAGAGAGAGAGACAGAGCAAGAGAGAGAGAGAGAGAGAGAGTTGAGGTGGGCAAGAGAGAGAGAGAGGGGGGGGGGGGGGTGTGTGTGCAGATTGCAAGACCCAGCCCTGTTGACCCTGGTGGTCCGGACTGAATCTTAAGCAGCAGGTGTGTGGGTGTGTGTGTGTGTGTGCATCCTGGAGGTCCAGTGATTAATGTTGACACAATAAGAAGAGGCCAGGCGGCTGACATCCATTACAACTATCTGCCTAACGAGGCCTGGGCCAAGGAGACACACACAACACAACACACACACACACACACACACCATCAGGCTACAAGGCATCCTCTAACAGACCACTGAAAACAACAGAACACACACGAGCGCGAGCAGCAAAGTCATGCACTCAGTTTGTTCTCACATCCACGATGACTAATTTTGTCTCCCACTTGAGAGAAAGACACAGACACACACACACACACACACACACACCCTCTCTCTGACTACATAGCCTCCCATCCATCCTTAGACTCACAGCGTGTGGGCCAATGACTCTCTGATTGTCCCAAGTTGATTGTCTCCTCCGACTCTCTCTCTCTCTCTCTCTCTCTCTCTCTCTCTCTCTCTCTCTCTCTCTCTCTCTCTCAAGTCTTTTGTGCGTCTCTCCTGAGACAGAAAGTGAGAATGTGCTGGAAATGACTGTCTGCCAGATGACGGCACAGGAGAGAGAGAGAGAGAGAGAGAGAGAGCGAGAAAAATAGAAAGAGAGAAAGAGAGAGAGCGAGAGAGAGAGAGAAAGAAAGAGAGAGAGAAAGAGAGAGAGAAAGAGAGAAAGAAAGAGAGAGAGAAAGAGAGAGAGCTGGAGGGGGGAGGGAAGTCGGGCGAGCGAGGGAACTAGCGCGCTCCTATTACAATTACACAGCTCTTTGACACTTCCTCTGCTTCCTCAATCCCCTCTCATTATCACCAGCCCCATCTGCTCTTTGAAGGAGCCCAGACCATAATCGAGCGCACCCCATCAGAGCCTCATTCTCCTGACTCTCAATCAGCTGCAGGGAAAAAGGGGGGGGGGGGGTGCGCTTGATACGCGGACCCTTCACCCACATCAAAGACCGGGAGAGAAAAGGGGAGTCGGATCGGTGTTAACGCTGAAGTTAATGTGACCAGAAGTCAATTTACCTGACAAGAGAGGAGGACTGAGATCTAATGGAGATGACTGGAGAGACTGCGGGAGGTGTTTAGGTCCCTTTGAAAAAGAGATACACCACACAAAAACGAAAGATGGTGGCGGTATCAGGCGGTCTCTGTTGGTGACAGTGTGAGAGGGTTTTCTGGCCGTGAAAAGAATTAAAAACACAATTCTGTCAAAGGAAATGGGTTAGGAGGTTACTAATAGACTAATCAGCGACTAGTTTTTATACACCCAAGATAGACGCCGTTTTCATAGCAACCAGATTAAAGCAGTGTTATAATTAAAAATAGAGAAACAATTAAAATCGCAGAAGCATTAATTAAACTATTGTAGTGTTATCTCTCAGAGTAGTTTGTCTGAATTAGATGCTCGTTAAACGACGACCTAACTCGGAGGATTCAGACACTGTCTAGGAAACGGGCCGTCGCCCACGGCGATGCTGGGACAGCCTGACTGCTTGCCGACGGCCACGGAGACCCATCGACGTGGGGACCCTGGCCAGGGATTGATCGGGCCGCCTGTCCGTCTCCCATTGACCCGCCTCCCGTCCGGGCCGAGTGCCAATACTAAGACGGGACGGGACGTGACTGGGCACTGGTTCATGTTTAAGATACGCCCGCCTCCTCCAGATGACCTTAGGAGAGACACGCAGGGCCTCCTTATGACCTCAGGTTCTCCTCTGTGTTTGAGATACGCCCGCCTCCTCCAGATGACCTTAGGAGAGACACGCAGGGCCTCTTTATGACCTCAGGTTCTCCTCTGTGTTTGAGATACGCCCGCCTCCTCCAGATGACCTTAGGAGAGACACGCAGGGCCTCTTTATGACCTCAGGTTCTCCTCTGTGTTTGAGATACGCCCGCCTCCTCCAGATGACCTTAGGAGAAACACGCAGGGCTAAGGTGACTCAGAGGAGAGCCAGAGGGAAAACCACCCCAACTATATTTCTCTGGCCGGTTCTCCTCCGTGTTTGAGATACGCCCGCCTCCTCCCAACGACCTTAAGAGAGACACGCAGGGCTAAGGTGACTCAAAGTGGAAACAGAAGGAAAACCATCCCCAACTATGTGCCTAGCTGGTTCTCCTCCGTGTTTGAGATACGCCCGCCTCCTCCCAACGACCTTAAGAGAGACACGCAGGGCCTCCTTATGACCTCAGGGGGCGACACGCAGGGCTGAGATGACTCAGACCAGGCATGAGGAACCAGAACCAAAACCACCAACATGAAAACCCTCTGCGATGCCTCCTTATGGCCACAGGGGGCGACACGCAGGGCTGAGATGACTCAGGGCTGAGGCACGGGGAGCTATAGAGGGACCACACGGCCGTGACAAAACCAAGTCCTCAACAGGAGAACTTGGTCTGTGTGGAGGAGGAGGAGGAGGATGAGGAGGAGGAGGGGAAATAAGGCACCCCTCCTCCCCCTGAAAACCCCGGCTATCTTTCTCTGACTGACACAAGCTGTGACCTAGCAACAATGAGACAATAACAACAAAACAAAAAACAAAACCGATTCTCCTAAAACTATTTACCATTTCTTCTTCTTCTTCTTCTTCTCTCTCCTCCCTTGACCAACTTCACGTCCCTTGGTTCTTCCCCCTCTTCTCTCCCCCCCCCCTCCCCCCTCCCCCCTCGTCTGCGGTCTGATAGGATCGATCGGCCACGTGGAGCAGAGGAGCTCCAAAGAGACAGGCATAATTACAGAGAGATAAGGCAATCTACAGCAATTAACTGGCGTTCCCATGCCGACCCGGGGCCCGGCCCCTCCCCATGTTAACCAGGAAATAAATTACCTCTGGCCAGCCCTTCGCCCGCTGCCCGCCAGCACTACCCCCCCCCCCCCCACCCCCCCACCCCCCACCTACAGCACCCCCTTCGCCACTGAAATATTGGAACAATGAAACAGGAATTCATTCTCGTCTCACAGCTTCCCTATCACTGGTGGGACATGGTTTAGCGCCGGCCTTAAGGAGCCATTATACGGAGTTAATTGTAAAACGGCACTTTCTTTGATCCGCGCTGTAAATCAGCGTGCTCAAAAGATAGGAGATACGTTTAAGACCACCGGCGGACATTTTAGCGAGGTCAGAAAGGTTCTTCTGAAAGACTCTTAGCCGTAAAAGGTTTCTCATTTGAATACATCTTGTCAGGAGTTTCCCCTGTTGTTTTATGGACTGTACTCAAAAGAAAGACGTTTAAATGTTTCGGTTTTCACTCTTGGGGGCCAGTTGAGTTGCCGGGGTAACTCGTCATGTCGCCGGAAATCTCCCGAAACAGAGGACCGACAACGGCGGAGCGCTAAGTGTGGAACGTCGTGGCTGTCAAACTATAAATGGCAGAAATGACGGTTTCAAAAGGGGGCGTGTGAGGTCGGGTCAGAGTCACTACTGTGAGTCTGGGAGTTAATAATATAATAATAACAACAATAATAATAATAATACATTTTATTTATTTAGCGCTTTTCTAACACCAAAATACGCGGATGGATAACATGACAAAAGTAAACAATTAAGCAGAAACAGGTAGAACGGACAGACAGCAACACCAGTTTTAACTCTAAGTAGACAAAAGGGTGGTATATCAGTAAAAGAAAAGGACCGGATTCTAAACGGAGTTAACTAGGGTATGCCAGGGTGAAAACATAGGTTTTAGGATGGGTTTGAAAGATTAATAGCGAGTTGGAATTACGAATTAGAGGAGGGAGAGAGTTCCCTCTTACAGAGAGATGTCTCCTCACGGGAGCCATTCAGCTGGGCAGGAATGGAATGGGATGGGAGACTGTGGAATTATTCATTGCATGCATCTGCTGCGTCAACACTTTCTCCCTCCTTCTCTCTGTCTCTCCTTCTCTCTGTCCCTCCTTCTCTCTCTTTGTTGTTTATTTTTGAATTACAATTTCAGACAATTTTACACCAGATTACGGCGATATCAAACCCTCATTCCTGCAGCTCTCACACCGCCTCCCTCCTTTTTCTCCGAAAAAAAAGAAAAAATAAGAAATAAGAAAACGTAAACTTTGCAGTGAAATATGTCTCCTTTCACTGTTGTTTCTTGCCAGGCCTTTCTTTCCCCTTGGTTCTCCTCTGCGCCGTAAGGTTTGGGAAGGGGGGAGAGGGAAGGGGAGGAGGGGGCAGAGGGAGGAGGAGGAGAGAGAAAGGGGGAGGAGGGGGGTGATAAAAAAAACAAAAAAACAAGCTCAGAACTTTTTTTGAAAGGGAATTTTAATAAGCATACGGTCACCCTGCAGGTGATTAGGGGGGGGGGGGGGGCAGGGGGATGAAACGGGCCTGCTGCTGCAGAGCTGGACCCGGCACTCCATTTCAGCCGGTGCGGCACCGCATAGCTTGAGAGAGCTGTGTTAAAAGAGACAGCCCCCAGCACGCCTGTGAGGAGGGTGTGTGTGTGTGTGTGTGTGTGTGTGTGTGTGTGTGTGTGTGTGTGGAGACAGTGAGAACAGTCTCAGGGTGTTGAGAACTGGAAAACCCTCGTAACCATCAAATAGCATTTCAAATCCATTCTCCCCTCATTCAGCGGGAACTGGCCCCCTTTTTTTCACCACAGCGTCCCTCCCTCCCTCGCTCCCTCCGTCGCTCGCTGTCCTTCTTTTAACCGTTCCACACTCAAATCGGGGCCTTATTCCCAGCGTGTCCCCTGCTTTTGGGGACACTGTGCCGTTTGTCAAAGGCAGCTGTTATGGAAAAACAGCAAAACACCACCAACTCCTTGGAGTCCTTTTCTGACATTTGAACGCCAACTGAAATCGGAGGAGGAGGAGGGGGGGGGGGGGGGGGTACTGCCTGTCCCTTAATGAACTCAATTTACTCACTCGTTTGGGAGGGGACAGAGGAGCGAGGAACGGGACAAACTTATGAAGAAACCAAAAGTCTCATCTCCGGTACGATAAGAAGAAACCAAAAGTCTCATCTCCGGTACGATAAGAAGAAACCAAAAGTCTCATCTCCGGTACGATCCCAACTCTTTTCCTCAACATTACCGTGTTCAACTCGTTGACCGTTAACTAACAAACTACAAACCAAACAAAAATATTTTAAGCTAAAAACCTTTGCCAGTATTCTCAGCAGCTCCCTCACATCATGTACATGTAAACTCTCCACCAACGTCGTAATTCAAAGCCACGAAATACAGCATGTTTCCTTGTGAGCGTTTCAAAAACCCAGCCTGGCTGTATGACAGTGGAGGAGGAAGGAGGGGGGACGGACGCCATTGCAGCGAGCGGGTCCCATCCCAGAACGACCAAGCCACGACCAGGCAACGCCCTGTCCCAGCCCTACTGCGGCCCACTGCTGCAGCACATCGGATCCGGTCCTCCAGGGGTCCCCCGGAGGGGGGGCCTTTCCCGCTGAGCCAGAGCCCACCTGACACCCTTCCATCTGGCCAAGGGAGGCACCGCGGCGCCTGCAGCGTCTGAGAGGGGAACGGGACGGGGCGGGGCGTACTGGACAAGAGGGGGATGGAGGGGGGGGGGGATTGGACGAGGGCAGGGTGGGGGGTACTCCGGGGGGGGGGGGGGGGGGGGTGCGCTACAGTTGTAACCGTAGGACAATGGGACAAAACTCCAAAATGAAGCCTTCAGGCCCAAACACGAGAGGGAGGACGCGGAAGTGATGACGTGGAAAAAGGAGAAATGTACTGAAACGGGAGAGTATAATCAAACACAGGCACACGAGCAATCCTCTCTGTCTGAACTCAGACACGAACGAGAGGGAGGAAAGAAAGACAAAACACACATTTCATTCAACCAACACAGACATATTTTCCACTCGCACACGTAGTGATGTAAGCCCACCACTCTGGGAAGAAGCGGTGGAGCTATCGTAGGTCTGAGGCCGAGGGATGGCACTGAGGGGGGAGGAGAGGCGGAGGGGTGGGGGAGGGGGGGAGAGAGAGAGGAGGAGGGAGGGAGCTGTCAACCTGTTCTGCTCGGCTGCGCTCTCCGTGGCGACGAGGCAAGGCAGAGCACCACCTCCAGACAGGGACGGACACGGACACACACACACACACACACACACACACACACACACACACACACACACAGAGAGAGGCACACAGAGAGAGAGAGGCACACAGAGAGAGAGACACAGAGAGACACACAGTGTTCTCTCTATTCTCCACCAAATACACACCAACTCTTTCTCTCTCACAAACACAACACACATTAAGTCACAGAATGAGCATGAACATCTTTTTCCTTCTGTCATTCTCAAACACACACACACACACACACCTCACTTTGGCTTGACCGAGTCCGGCTGAATGTTTCTATTGTCGTGGAGCATGTCATTTATTAATCTCCATGGTGACGGTTGAGTGACAGGAGCGGTGACCAAACACGGCACAAGAAAGGACACGGGTACTGGGGCGCTGTCAACACAGCCAACCCCTGACCCTCGCACAATCTTCTCTGTCTGAACCATCACACTCACACTCACACACACACCCCTCTGTGCCTCTCCCCAGGTTCAGCTTAGCTTAAAGTTCACTGCTAACACTGTTGTCACAATGCTAAACTGAATCTGTCTGGGAGAAGTCCTTGATGACACAAGGCTGTGTGTGTGCATGTGTGTGTGTGCGTGTGCGTGTTTGTCAGTGAAATAGAGGTTAAGAAAAGTGACAAGACAAAGAAATAACTGATACGAACTGAAATGAGTGGAAGAGAGAGAGAGATAGAAAGAGAGAAACAGAGAGAGAAAGAGAGAGAGCGCGCGAGAGAGAGAGAGAGAGACAGAGAATGAGCGAGAGCGAGAGAGGTAGAAAGAGAGAGAAAGAGAGAGAAAGAGAGAGAGAGAGAGAAAGAGAGAGAGAGAGAGAAAGACAGAGAGAGAGAGATGACCGAGAGTGAAAAAAAAATTAAAGTGGAAGAAAATAAATAAAAGGTAGAGAAATACGCAGAGAGAAAGAGGGAGTGATAAAAGAGGCATGCACGCCGCGGGCCATCCCTCCTGCCACGGAGCTAAAGATGGAGGGAGCGAGAGAGAGGAGGAGGGTGGTGACCTCGGGGTCAACCATACACTGGACTCATCTTGTTGACCCAGTGGGGGATCTCACGCAGGGGGTGACCAATCTGTGGCCTGCGGAGGGCATGCAGTGACACACACACACACACACACACACACACACACACACACGCCTTTAAAAATCTCTCATTTACCCTCTCTCTCTCCCTCTTTCACACACACTCACACACACACACACACACACACACACACACGTGGTGTGACACATAGATGAGACAAAAGATCACGCACACCAACACTCTGCATGGCACATTAAAACCTAAACATCTAACCCCCTACACCTTATACCTCTCCTCCTCCACCTCTTCCATCTTCTACTGCCCGCTCCTACTCCATCCTCCTCCTCATCATTCTACCTCCTCATCCCTCTCTCTTTCTCCGTCACATCTGCCAGAAGCTCAATCCCTCCATTCCACCTCCTATGGAGTCGGTGCAGCAGACAGGTAAACACACTGTTAGGAACTCCTGTCCTGTAAAGAATGCCTCTTATTGCTCATAAAAGCTGCTTATTGATTTGAGTTCTCTCATCGTCAGCTGCCAGCTGGTGGAGGGAGGGAGGGAGGGAGGGAGGGAGGGAGGGAGGGAGGGAGGGAAGGAGGGAGGGCTGTGAGTTTATACCTGACGGGGGAGAACGTTTGATCAGTAACTCTAATTGGTAGTGAGCCCCAAATGTCTCCTCCACATAAGAGAAAGAGAGAGAGAGAGAAATAAAGAGAGAGAGAGAGATAAAGAGAGAAAGAGAGAGAGAGGGAGTGTAAGAAACTGTGCCTCCAACCTGGACCGTAGATATGCATTACGTCTCTCTCTCCCTCTCTCACACATTTCATTAGACAAATAGCACAACTAACTAACTAACTAACTAACTAACTAACTCGCGTGCTTTCTCCCCAACGTTAGATTTTTATTAGATGACTATATCAGATTTTGTATTAAATTAGATATTAGATAAGATACATTAGACACATGATATATGTACACATGATAGATATATATATCTATATATATCCATATATATCTATATATATATATATATATATATATATATATATATAGATATATTTACATTAGATAGTATTTATTAAATGACTATAGATATTATATATCATATGACATTTTGTATTATATATCAGATTAAATGAGATATTAGATATTAAAACAGATTTTTAATTAGATGACTATATACATATTATATAAGATGGCATTTTGTGTTATATATCAGAAGAAATTAGATACCATTATATATTACATTAGATATTTATTAGATAACTATAGATATTATATATCAGCTTAAATGAGAAATTAGATAACATTATATATTACATTAGACAGTATTTATTATAACTATAGATATTATATATCAGCTTAAATGAGACATTAGATAACATTATATATGACAACAGTAGATAGTATTTATCAGATAACTATAGATATATATCAGATGAAATGAGATATTAGATAACATTATATATTTCATAAGATAGTATTTATTATAACTATAGATATCAGATTAAATGAGATATTAGATAACATTATATATGACAACATTAGATAGTATTTATTAGATGACTATAGATATTATATATCAGATGAAATGAGATATTAGATAACATTATATATTTCATAAGATAGTATTTATTATAACTATAGATATTATATATCAGATGAAATGAGATATTAGATAACATTAGCTATGTCCTGATCTGGATGGTGTCTGACAGTTACAGTCGTTCCCTTTCCAGGCCTGCAGAAACCACCATGGTGCATATGCCCCACCCTCTCCTGCCACCCTGTCACCGCACCCAGCGCGCCACAACAGATAGCCGTCATTCTACTGGTGACCAAGCATGAAGGTTTCTAAGTGGCTGGCATGCTGTTTAGGGAGATTGGGGACGTTTGTTTTTTTAAGGGAGGGTGGGTGGGCGAGTGGAGCTTTTTTAATTTCACAGTACATTAGGTCTTATACAAAGCAGGCTTTTTGGGCAAACGGTTTTTGTGAAATACCCCCCATCTAGAAAGTATCATAAGCAGAAAGAACCAAAAAAAAAACGAAAGAAAACTCCCACCCTCACTTAAAATCTTTTTATACCAACGCTCGTGTTGGCTTGCGCTGCTCAAAGAGAGAAAACGTCTTTGTGCGGAGGAGGCGGGAAACGGTGGGGATAATGCACCGAGTGGGCTCGGATAATAGCATTCCTCCCAGTAGGTCCCTGACATCGAATCAAACATCCACTCAACATTTGCCGCTATGGAGGGGTGAGTGGAGGTCTGTGGAAGGGGGAAGGGGGGCGGGGGGGGGGGCGGGCAGGCGGGCTCACGTCACGCGTGTCAAATAAAACCTTTTTACCTGTTCAACTCTTGACCCTTGCCTCCAGGGAAAAATACCATCAACCCCATTGATGTTAGAAGCAGCGCATTGCGTGAGCGTGTATGCGTGTGCTCTTTGAAAGAGCTGCCGCCATTGACATGACAAAGTCAGCCGTCCATTTGAGCAAAGGCACTGTACACTATAACCCGTCTCCCGTTTGGATTTCATGTATATAAAAAAAAACGTTATATTATAACTTGATTTGAATATATCGAATCACAATTTTCAATCCCATATTTTTTTCCAAACTTGACCAAAAAAAACGTACGTTGCCAAATCACCACAAAATGTCTGTTGAGATAAATAAACCCTCTAAATGTGCAGTCCTATTTGTTTCTGTGTAAAGACTCTTCTCGTTTGGGAGCTTGGAAGGAGCCTCTAGAGATGCTACTGTTGGAGATGTACCAGGGCCAACAGTAATGTTGACACAGAATGTCAACAATAAGCCACTATTTGTAGCGCCATCGATTACGCGCGCACACACACACACATTGTGCATCCACCCAACACACATACCACTTTTTGTGACCACCAAGCACACACACACCTGTGTGCGTCCACCAGAACATACACACAAACACCACAGCAACTCGCCACACTGCACAAACTTCTATCCCTCTGTTTCAGACGAAAGCGCGCACGCGCACACACACACACACACACACACGTACACAGACTGTTTTGGCAGGGGGTGTAGAAACAGGTCTCCATGACTACCCTGCCAACTCAGCACTGCCTTTGGGTCCACTTTGACTCCGGTATCACCTTCAACACACACACACACACACACACACACACACCTGACCCCAGTGCCCACTCAGCAGTTCTTGGTCCCTCAGGTAGTTGGTGCTGGGAGCTACCTATGGGGATAGCAGCTCAATGACCAGAGAATGACCCCAAACACAAACAAACACACACACACACACACACACACACACACACACACACTTCGATAACTCCACACCCACTTCGATAATGTCACAACTCCACACACACACACACACACACACTTTGATAATGTCACGACTCCACACACACACGCACACACACACACACACACACAAACACACTTTGATAATGTCACGACTCCACACACACACAGACATTTTAAAATGGTCACGAACCTATGCAAACAGGAATAAGAAAACATGACCCCATGCACCAGCACCACACACATTGTTTAGATAAAGGGACCAATGACATCTTTCTGTCTTATTAGAAGCAAGGAAGGAAGGAAGGAAGGAAGGAAGGAAGAAGGAAATGACAAGGGAAGGAAGGAAGGAAGGAAGGAAGGAAGGAAGGAAAGAACCAGAGAAGGAAGGATAGGGTACGGAGGAAAGGACCAAGTGTAGCCAGCCCTCCTCCTCCTCCTCCTCCTCCTCCTCCTCCTCCTCCTCCTCTTTTTCATCTTCCTCATGCCAAACCCTAACCCTCTCTGTCAATTACCATCCCATCCCTCCCTCCCTCCCTCCCTCCCTTTCTCTCTCTCTTTCTTTCTTTTCTCTCTGCCTCCTAACTGGCCCTAAATCTAATCAAGGTCCAATTATTGCTCTAAAAGGACCCCTGGCAGACGCAGACGCAGACACACACACACACACACACACACACACACACACACACACACACACACACACACACACACACACACACACACACACACACACACACACACACACACACACACACACACACACACACACACACACACACACACACACACACACACACACACACACACACACACACACACACACCAAAGTGAAGAGGAGAAATGAATTGGATTCCCATGTGTAAGACAGAAAGTAGGTATGTTGCAGCATTAGGTTCCACAGACAGCAAAAAACTATAAAGCTGGGTGTGTGTGTGTGTGTGTGTGTGTCTTTTGACCTCTGTGGCGGTGTGTGTGGCTGACTATAGGACAGGGTAAATGAAACAGGTTGACACGGTAACAAGCCGCTTTAAAAGCCCGCGAGCAATGTCACAACCTAGCGCTCATCAAGGCTAAGAGCCGGGAGAGACAGAGTGGCCTTTCACACACACACATGCGCACACACACACGCACACACACACTTTGACAGCGAGGACATATGTAAAGAAAATATAGTAAATCAGGAGCGTGGGGTCACACACTCATGCATATAGACCAGTCGTGGAATAAATCTGTAGGATTATGATTATGTCACTCTGAACAATCACACAAATGAGGCCTGCAGGCGTCATTCGTAAGAACCACAGAGGACAACAGGCAGACAGAGAGGCAGCCAGGCAGGCAGGCAGGCAGGCTACCATGTGTGCTCTGAACCTATAGACCCATTGGAGAAAAACATAATGTAAATCTTTAAGAGTAAAAATAGCACATTATATAGCCTTAAAGGTTCTGTATAGAACCACCTGCTCTTTGTGTATTCACTAAAGCTGTTTTTAATGCAAACATAAATTACTCACGCAACTAATTCCAGCACGCTGAATGGAGAACAACGAAAATTCATTCAGACAATAACGAGAGGGAGGGAGGGGAATCTCGTTTGCTTTTTTTCTTTTTTGTTACACTTCATTTCCCAACCTCACGAGAGTCTCAATGTCAAACTGGGAGCAGCTTTTAAAGTGCCTCCCCAGTTCAAAGCCGTTCTGAGATTAAGAACAACTCTCCGCTTTTATGGCGACATGCTTTTTAAATAACCCAGACCAGCTGCCAAGAAGCAGCCAGGAAGCGCCGGGGTCTAACGGCAACGATCGCCATAGTGACGATGGGATCGAGAGGGAATCGGAGGAGGGTTCAAAAAAGTCCTCCAACGCGTTTGCGTCGGAATATCATCGTTCCACCGAATCTATAAATGGGGGAACCTCAAGTTGTCCTGGGAGAATTACGAGAGGGTTTAAAAACAGAAAAACATTTGTATCTTTGCAATTTAGGGAGAATATCTTACAAAAGATATTTGTATCTTTGCAAGAAAATTAAATGTATCATCTTTGTCTAGTTACACGACTCGCACCAATATGATGTCCATTGAAGCTCTCTCAGCCAATTGGCCATATAATCAAAACTCCTTAAGTTAAGGGAAATCATTACCCTACCTCTGTCCGTCCCCCCCGTCCCCCCCCCCCCCGAAACCCCTCGTCCTTGGTTTTGTGCCTAAAGCTGCATCGGAATTGTTTTTTAGTTTTTTTTTTAAATCCAAACTTTTTTCCCAAACAAAAAAAAAGAAGCATGTCAGTTCCATCAGGGAGACACAGTTACGTAGCGCCAGAAGGTGCTAGGGGAGAGGTGTTCTGCTACCCCCCCCCCCCCCCCCCCCCCCCCCCGCCCCCTTCCTCGCCCCTTCACGGCGGCAGCGGCGTTGACCTAACGAGCTTTAAAGGCGGTCGCTTAAGTCTGAGGAATGTCGAGGGATGTCGTAAAGCATTTATTCAAACTCTGGGAAGGGGGAAATATGTGTCCAGTATTATTTACAGCCAAGCGGGCAGACACACACTTTGATGTGCTCGTAGCTATTCAGAGGGTGATAGGCCCAGGCGTCTCCGTCTCTATGGCTGGGCTGTCTTAAGGTTATTCAATGTCATTGTATTCCACTCTCTGTGTGTGTGTGTGTGTGTCTATGTGTGTGTGTGTGTGTGTGTGTCTATGTGTGTGTGTGTTCACCACATGGAGCTCGTATCCTTTCTTTTCTTTCAATAAGAAAGACAAACAAGAGCTGGACTTTTGAATGACACTGTATAAACACGCTTGTTTGAGCGTACACACACACACACACAGGCATTTGCGGGCAGGCGGACAACACACACACACACACAGGTCCTTAAAGCAGGACCGGGTGGGAATTCTCTAATCCTGCCTTTCTGAAGGGATATTTAATCAGGCTCTGATTAACAGGAGAAGCTTGTGAGGGCTCTCTCACTCACACACACACACACACACACACACACACACACACACACACACACACACACACACACACACACACACACACACACACACACACACACACACACACACACACACACACACACACACACACACACACACACACACACACACACACACACACACACAGTTTACCAGAAGGCCACAATAGAGATTCCAACAGGAGACGGACGCATTATCAAGGCCTTTTAGACATTCCTCTGACCCATCAAGAGAGGCGTGTGTCCAATACTCTATTTCACTCCACTTCTCCTTCAATTATCTCTCTCTCCCTCTCCGTCCCTCCCTTTCTCCCCCTCCGTCTCTCCCCTTCCGTCTCTCCCTCTCTCCACCTCCGAAACCCACGTTGCTCGCGGTGCCTTCGTGTGCGCGTCTGGCTAACTTTGGTTGACGCAAATTTTAACAAAAATTTCAAACTGGGGGTAATCAAACCGTGACGGTTCAAACGATCATTCAAAACGTAAACGGTAATACTGACCGTTTTGACCGTGCTTTTGACCAAGTGGTCACCGTTACATCTCTCCTCAAAGTCGTCCCAGCAAACCTACTCAGCCACACCTTCCTCCCTCTCCTCTCTCTCTCTCGCAAAGGAATGAGAAAATGGAAATCTTGTTTTTACGCTTTCTCTCTTTATTTCCTGCTGTCCTCTGTGTCTCCCTCTGTGTGTGTGTGTGTGTGTGTGTGTGTGTGTGTGTGTGTGTGTGTGTGTGTTGTCCTCTCCTCCGACTCCTGCCTAATGAATAAAACATCAGGGCGTTGGTACCATCGCCCGGGCAACGGGGCTCCGACTACTTTGTAAATGCAGAGAGAGATATTTCATTTGTGGGGGGGGGGGCGAGAAAAGAAAGTGTGTTTCCCAAAAGGAGAAGAGGAGTGAGACAAATGTCAAACCGAGGGAGGGAGGAAGATGAGGGAAATAAACAAAAGAGGAAGAGGAGGACAAAGGAGGGGGAGAAACGGGGAGAGAGAGGAGACGCAGGGGAGAAGGAGCGAGGGAAAGGAGGAGGAGGAGGGGGGGGGGTCGACCTCTCCACTGTGTCCTCTAGATGCCCCCCCCCTCTCTCTCTCTTTTCTTCCATCGTTCCACTTCTTACGGCTCCTTCAGCGTCTCTGTGCTGGAGCCTCAGTGGATTGGCTGTCTGCTCGCTGCCTCACTGTCTTCACTGAAGTCTACTGACTTCATGACCTCTCTGTCTGTCTGTCTGTCTGTCTGTCTGTCTGTCTGTCTGTCTGTCTGTCTGTCTGTCTGTCTGTCTGTCTGTCTGTCTGTCTGTCTGTCTGTCTGTCTGTCTGTCTGTCTGTCTGTCTGTCTGTCTGTCTGTCTGTCTGTGTTCCGCGTCTTTCTTCTCATATATACATCTTCCTCTTGATCGGGGGGTACTTCACCCTGGAAACTATATTTACTCCTCATTTCTGTCGCTCGCTCCACGACAAAGCATTTTCAATCCCCGACACTGGTCACCATAACAACCTGAAGAGAAAACCATGATTCCATTCTGTGCTTTCACCTGTTCTATTCTTTCTTTTCCCCCCTCTTTCATCCCCCCCTCCTCCTCCTCCTCCTCCTCCGCCCCTTCTCCCTCCACTACTCTTCCTCCCCCACCCCGTCCCTCAGTGAAGAAGACAAGGTTCGCCAGTCCACCGCTAACAGCCCCCCATTAAATATTAACGGGGCGCGGGCCGCCACCCAAACGAGGGTCCGCTGCTCTCCAGTAAAGTTAAATTACAGAGGGAGTAAATTACCCCCCCCCCCCCGCACGCTAACCCCCGCACCGCAGGGTGCCCCTCCACCCCGAAACAGTGCTCCATAAGGATTTATGACTTGCGCTAATGCCGGAACGACACACTCAAATGTCAAGCTAACAACGGGTGATAAAGACGGGTCCCGAGCTTAGGGAGGAACGCACTAAAAGTTTACTGACTACTGTAACATGTGTGTGTGTGTGTGTGTGTGTGTGTGTCTCTCAACCCACTAACAGTGGTCTCTCTCTAGCCGAGAGACTAACCCTCTCAGTGCCAAACCACGCCTCTCTCTCTCTCTCTCTCTCTCTCTACACTGAAACACACAGACTCGCTCTAAAGTGTACTGACTGTGTGTGTGTGCATCTCTCTCTCAACACACTAGAAGTGTATGAACTCTGTGTGTCTCTGTCTCTCTCTCTCTAGAAACACACTAAAAGTGGACTAACTGTGTCTCTATCTCTCTCTCTAGAAATATATTAAAAGTGTACCGACTCTCTCTCTCTCTCCCTCCCTCCCTCTTCCCAGAAGTACACTAAAAGTGTTCTCTCTCTCTCTCTCTCTCTCTCTCTCTCTCTGGAGTGGTCAAATTTGTCACCATGACTTTGTTTGCAAAGGACAGAGCATCTACAAGTTAAACTAAATACATTAATAGTAACTGTGTCAGTGCACATGCTCGCTGCAGTGGAGTCACACACACACACACACACACACACACACACACACACACACACACACACACACACACACACACACACACACACACACAGACACCCGAGAGCACGAGGAGGCAGACAACGGACATTCACACTCATACACACACATTTCCACGTAGAGTTGAGTCCGAGTGTGTGTGTGTGTGTGTGTGTGTGAGTGGTAATCCATGGCGGCTGTCCTATCAGTGGAGGCCTCCTTCAGGGCTGGGCGAGGGGAGATAATTGAAGTTATTAGCCTGGTGCCCGCTAGCCAGCAGAAAGCTCAGGGTGGGTTCAAAACACACGGATTTAACCTTGCTCACTGCTCCTCTCTCATCAAACACTCTCACCGGACCCCCCATACCTCACCCTCATCCTTATCAAGGATTATCACTACTTGAGGCATGTGTGTGTGTGTGTGGAGTTGTGTGTGCATGAATGTCAAGCGCTCTCCCCCTCTCTTTCTCTCGTGCGTGTGTGTGGTTGTGTTTGAACGTGACTGGTCATATCTTTTAGCTTTTGACGGCCCGTGCGTGTCTGTATGTATGTGTGTCCCTGTTGTGTTTGGGTGTGAGAGAGATAGCGAGAGAGAGTGTGTGTGTGTGTGTGTGTGTGTGTGGCAGGAGTACTAACTGCTTGTGTCAGGTCCAGTAAGGCCATCCGACCGTGTCCACCTCTCTGCACATAGGCCAGATCCACCACACACACACACACGCACACGCACGCGCACGCACACGCACACACACACACACAAGCTTTCTTTATTGGTTGAAGGCTGACGTTCCGTCACAAAGCAGCAGTCTTTTCTGAGCAGCCATTAAAAGAGTTCACTAGTGAAATGCTCAAATGGTAGAGTAACAAAACTGCACTTCATTAATCATTACTAAGACTAAAAACGTGAATTACTATTATTATTTCTATAAAAATAAAATAAAAACGTGAATTATGAACGCGTCATGTTTTACATATTCAAGATTTGCTTTCATTAAAGACATCTGACGGGGTTATTTGAGTTTAGATGTTTTATGATCGAACCAGCTGTCAAAACAAAACAACGGGGTGAACCAGTTTACAACCAAACTGGTAGAGCGGTAATCTGTTGTTTCGAAAGGAACTGTCAGCAGAAAAAGTAAGGATAGAAACATTTCAGAAAGTCATTCTGATCAGAAACGGGGGATGTGTTTGTAGATAAAAGCCCCCTCCCTCCCACACACACACACACACACACACACACACACACACACCCCCCCCCCCTCCTCCTCCTCTTCCCCCCCAAAAAACGGGTTAAGAATCTCCCCGAGCGACGCCTATTTGCAACAATGAGCACAACATTAATTAGCGTTAACAGCCTGGTACAATGTGCCGGGGCTTCACAGGACCGCTTGTTTCCCCCGTTTGTATTATTTAGCTCCATCGCTGCTGACTGAACGGCAGGAATAACCGGGGGAGGGGGAGAGAGGGAGAGAGAGAGGGGGAGGGGGAGAGAGAGAGGGAGCGGGATGGAGACAGAGAGAGAACGAGAGAGAGAGAGAACGAGAGAGAGAAAGAGAGCGGGAGGGAGAGAAAGAGAGCGGGAGGGAGAGAAAGAGGGAGAGAGAGAGACAGAGAGAGAGAGAGAGGGAGAAGGGGAGGGAGGGGGAGAGAGAGAGAGAGGGGGAGAAGGAGAGAGAGAGAGAGAGAGAGAGAGAGGGAGGGAGAGAGAGAGACAGAGAGAGAGAGAGAGAGAGAGAGAGAGGCGTGGTTTGGCACTGAGAGGGTTAGTCTCTCGGCGGATGCAGAGAGCATCTCTCAACTAGTTCATCATGGAAACACAGAGAAACTCCTGAGGACCACAAAGTAAGCCGTCTTTCTTTCCTCTCGCTCCCTCGCTCCCCCTCTCCCCCTCTCGCTCCCCCTCTCCCCCCCTCTCGCTACCCCTCTCCCCCTCTTACTCCCCCTCTCGCTCCTCCTCTCACTCCCGCACTCTCACACGCTCGCCATTTTTTCCCCCAATATCACTCAGTTATACACTTTTAACTTCCCTCCTCCCTTCTTCAAAATCTGTCTCTCTTGCTCCCTCCATTTTCCTCCCTCCATCTTCCTCTCTCTCTCTTCTCTCTTTCTCTCTCCCCTTCTTTCCCTCCATGCGTCTGTCTCCCGACACATTTTCCGCTGAGTCTCTTTCCATCTCCTCTTCCTCTCTCCATCTCCTCTTCCACGCTACGATCTTCATCTCTGTCCCCTCTTCCTCTCTCTCCCGCCATCCTCCCAGAAAAGGGGGGAGAGAGAGGGTGAGAGAGGGGGAGAGTGCGGGGGGAAGACTGGGAGGAAAAACACAGCTTTGGCACTAAGCCTTTTTTATCTTTGCTCAAACCCAGTGAGCTGCTTCTTGTGAAATCTAACATGCTAAGCCGATAAGTGCAACGACGAAATAACACCACACACACGCGCACAAAAAACAATAAACAACACACACACACACACACACACACACGCACACGAAACAATAAACAACACACACACACACACCAAACAATAAACAGCAAAATATCCCGTTAGCTGAGGGATCCCCGGCCCCTTCATCTGAGCGGAGGTTCGTCTGGCGATGGCGCGCCGCGCCTCCGTCCCCCCCCCTCCCCCTACCCGATTAGAACGCAGCGGTGAGACCCTGTCATCTCCCTGGCGACGCAGCACAGCGGCTAGGCGTTACCTCGGTACAGATTAAGGCGAGATTAGGCAGATGGGTTAGAATAATAGGTGATCGTCACGACAGCCTTACACAGAACGCTGACGGGCTGTCTCATCCAAACGCGCTTTCATGACGGTAGCCGCGGAAACACTGCCGCTCTGGGGGGGGGGGGGGGGGGGGGACGTTTCAACATGTCAGGGGTGGGCATCGTCTACTCCGTCGGAAAGTCTATTTCGGGACGTTTACCTTCCGGAACGTTGTGACGCTGCCGACGTTCCACGGAACTAACCGGAAAGAATAAATGTGTGGGGGGGGGGGGGGGGGAGCGGCAATACAACAGTTTGTAAAAAGTGGCTTCGGAGTCTTAACATAGTTTGGAACGTACTACACAAAGACTCCACAACCAGAGACCTGCCTTGTTTCTATTTACATTCCAACACCAGAAATACCAGAAATACCAGAAATAGCAGAAACACCTTCAGATCCCAAACAGAATCTTCCACAGGCTGGAGGCTCACAACTATCTTTCTGTTGTTCATGACATGGTGGACCGGAGCGTATAGGGAGGCTAGTGGTTCTCCTGCTGCATACCAAAGAGTCCTAATCTCTGGGGGCGTGTGCACACACAGCTGAGAGCGTTCAGCTACTGTCCCCCCAAAGCCAGGGCCCCTCGGATCCTTCTGTGCTTAGAAAAGGGGATTTCACAGCTACGGTGGGGGAGAAGGGACACCTGGGAGACGGTGGGTAGGAGGTGTGAAATCCTCGTCTCGTGTGCCAAGCATGCAGTGTATTAGCTACCTTCTCTTATTCAAAACATGTTGAGGAAATTTGGTTACATTATCAAAAAAGAAGATTGAAGGGATGAGGGAAAAAGGTGCACGGATGTGAGAATTTTATCAAAACTATTTGTAGCGTGGATCTCATCCAGACAGGTCTCGCTCAATTTAACCAATCCCCTAAAACAGTTTTACAAATTACAAATTACGTATTACAAAGCAGCGTTCAATCCCAACTCGCTTTGGGAAGGGAAAGAGAAAAAACGTACATCTTCACTTCATTCTGAAACATGTAAAAAAAACAGAACTCTCAACGGCGATCAGTCCCAGGCCCATAATCCCCTGTCCCCCCTCCTCATGTTTCAACAGTTCATTTGAATAGTGGAACTGAATCACCACGTTTCCGTGTGCTCAACAGAGCGCTCTGCCGTGTCACTTAAACACCACTGTCGGCCTCCATCGGGACGGGACTGAGTGATTGGCTCCCCCTTTCCCTCGGCCCCGCCTCCTGTCCTGCCCCGAGCTCAGCCCCCCCCCCCCCCCCGCCCCGTGGTGCCGGGCCCCGGGAAAATGATAGCGTTGGGAAGCGCTCCGGTCACATGTAATAGGTGGACATTAGAGCGGCTGCAATTACCGTGAACTGTCCTAGCATAATAGGAATTGAATTAGATCACCTCGCTGAGTGCCTCCGAGAGCTGAGGGGAGGGAGGACGGAGAGGGGGGGGGGGGGGGGGTGTGAGGAAACACGGACAGAGCGAAGGAGAGAGAAAAATAGGGTTGCGTTTACGTGTCCAGGAAAGAGAGACAGGGAGAGAGAGAGAGAGAGAGAAAGACAGAAAGACAGAGACAGACAGACAGAGAGAGAGAGAGAGAGAGAGAGAGAGAGACAGAAAGCGAGAGAGAGAGAGAGAGCGAGCGAGCGAGAGAGTGAGTGAGAGTGAGAGAGAGAGAGTGAGAGAGAGCGAGAGAGAGTGAGAGAGAGAGAGAGAGAGAGAGACAGAGAGAGAGAGGGAGAGAGAGAGAGAGAGAGAGAGAGAGAGAGAGAGAGAGAGAGAGAGAAAGGGAGATGGATGACCACTTTACCTCGTGCATGTTGGCCCCCCGTCTCGTTATCACAAGCCAGTAAACTGGAACACGGAGCGAATGGAGGGACTGGAATGGACTCGGTCAAACCACGGGGCTAATCCATTTACTGTCCACAATTTCATTTGGAAAAGTCCAGCAAAGCTATTAAAATGAAGGAAAGAGGGGGGTGGGTTGGGGGGGGGTGGGTTGGGGGGGGGGTGGGGGGGGTGGACAGCAAGGCCCCAACACACACGCACACACATGCACACACCACTTGCTAACAAGAACTTTGCACTAATTAGAACACTTTAATTGAAGCCGAGTGTGTGTGTGTGTGTGTGTGTGTGTGTGTGTGCGGCGCGTGTGCGTCTGATTGACCGCAATGCTTTGGCACTCTTGTCTCAGCCGTGGGACCCATCCTGTCCCCCAGTACAACTCACAGCAGCCAATTAGACAACGTGTTACACGTCGCGGGGGAGGACGGGGGGGAGGACGGGGGGGAGGTGGGTGAGGGTGCGGTGGGGACGACAGGCAGGGGGAGGTGAAGGTTGGCTGGAATGTTCAGCGGGTGAGGGAGGAGAGAGGGTGAGCCGAAGGAAAAGAAGGGGTGAGGGAGGGCGAGGAGGACAGTGGGAGAAGGTCGGAGGACAGAGGTCACGCTTAAAGGTCAAGGAGAAACCGAGAGGGAGGGAATGATAAAAGGCAAATGGTCTGGCACTGAACGTCGACTGTGTGTATGTGCGCTGTGAGCCGTTTATATTTCAAACAGTCTAATCACAGATAGTTTCTAAAAGAGTCCTCCTATACACTATACTGCTACTCTTATTAGAATACTTTTTAAAGAGTAGAATCCTCTTATTAAAAATATACTATACTGAGTAATATTACCTACTATACTCCTACTGTTATTAGAACACTTTATAAAAGAAAAGAGTAATATTACATGCTATACTTCCACTGTTAGAATACTTTATAAAAGGACAGAGTAATATTACATAATATACTCCTACTGTTATTGGTAAACTTTATAAAAGTGAAGAGTAATATTACATCCTAAACTACTACTGTTAGAATACTTTATAAAAGGACAGAGTAATATTACATACTATACTCCTACTGTTATTGGTAAACTTTATAAAAGTGAAGAGTAATATTACATCCTAAACTGCTACTGTTAGAATACTTT
>JAPMUY010008696.1:65000-71089 GCA_026901105.3 Galaxias olidus
TAACCCATCAGGTCTGACGCCCTAACCCATCAGGTCTGACGCCCTAACCCATCAGGTCTGATACCCTAACCCATCAGGTCTGATACCCTAACCCATCAGGTCTGATACCCTAACCCATCAGGTCTGATGCCCTAACCCATCAGGTCTGACGCCCTAACCCATCAGGTCTGACGCCCTAACCCATCAGGTCTGATACCCTAACCCATCAGGTCTGATACCCTAACCCATCAGGTCTGATACCCTAACCCATCAGGTCTGACGCCCTAACCCATCAGGTCTGACGCCCTAACCCATCAGGTCTGATACCCTAACCCATCAGGTCTGATACCCTAACCCATCAGAATAGAATAGAGCAAAACAGAAGAGAACAAAATAGAATAGAGAAAACAGAATGGAATAGGATAGAATGGAATAGAATAAAACGGAATAGAATAGAACAGAACAGAACAGAACAGAATAGAATATAGCATAATAGAATAGAATAGAAAATAGCATAACAGAATAGAATAGAATAGAATAGAATGTAATAGAATAGAGCCTAATAGAACAGAATATTATAGAACAGAACAGAATAGAGCATAACGGAAGTGAACATCACAGAGAATATAAGGAAAGGGAACATCATAGAATTGTATGAAACAAGAGTGGGAGGGACTGGAATTGAATGTTCCAGAATTGACTCTCAGATTTATAAATAAAAACTGAACAGAAGAGAAGAAACCCTTTGATATCCAAATAGGTTTGTGTCTTATTGGCATGCCATCATCGTCGTGCGTCTGTGTAAGTAAGTGCTGGCCTCTCGGCATTCAATGAATATATAGTGCTGAACAACCTCCATAAGGTGCTACAGTCTTTACTGGGCTGCACGCACAAATACATACAAAAAAAATCTATCAAATTTGTTTTGTTTATTTCAGTGTGTGTGTGTGTGTGTGTGTGTGTGTGTGTGTGTGTGCGTGCGTGCATGTGTGTGTGGACTGAGTGGATTGTTTCCTATAAAAAACAATGTCCTTCCTTGTGAAAACAAACCGCACAGACCCTAAACCAGGAAGACACACAGGGGTCAAACACGTCGCCACGGCAGCACCAGATTGGATCAAAAGGTGAACCAATAAAATCTCACCTTCAATGCACACATTCCAAATGCCATAACCGCACACATGTCCGCGTTGACGCGTACACACACACACACACACACACACACACACACACACACACACACGAGATTGAAGCATGAAAATTGTTACATTAAATGTACTTTTTATAGCTCGCTCTCTCTCTCGCGCGTTTTTTCAGCCTGTCACAGTCTATAAAGGCTGATCTGGCCTGAGCGTGCGAAGGAGGAATGGAGGGAGGGAGAGAGATGAGCAGAGTGGAGAGGAGGGGGGGGGGGGGGGGGGGGGTTTAAAGGAGTGATGGTCAAAGAGGAGTAAAGAGGTCAAGGAAAAAAGAGGGGACGAAGATTTTTTTTTTTTTAAAGGGAAAAGGGAGAGAGAGAGGCCATCATCCTTTCTCCTCCTAACCCCACCCCCCCACACCTCCCCTACCCTGACCCCCTGTTTATTTTTATCAAGTCTTGTGTAACTGTGTGTGTTTCTGTGATAAGCTGTGGGTATGCCTGTGTGTGTGTGTGGTACGCTGGACGTGTGTGTGTATGTGTGTCTGCATGTCTGTGTGTCGTAAGCTGTGTGAGGTACGCTGGGTGTGTGTGTGTGTGTGTGTGTGTGTGTGTGTGTGTGTGTGTGTGTGTGTGTGTCTGTCTATGTCTGTGTGTTGTAAGCTGTGTGTGGTACGCTGGGTGTGTGTGTGTGTGTTTGTGTGGTACGCTGTGTGTATGTGTGTGTGTGGTACACTGGGTGACTTTCTCTCTCTGGAGATTTGAGGTCAGCACTTAATGTCAGACGGGAAGCTGCCCGCCCCAATGTGTCAAGCAGGCCACGGCTGATTGGATAAGAGCTGTCATTTCCCAGACTGACAGGGCACAAGGGCCAATCATTTAGCTCTAATCTCTGACCCGCCCAGACCGCAGCTGGCCGTCGGCCAATCACAAAACACTGTGAAGGGCTCGAGCACAGATATTTTGGATGTGCTCACTCACACAGTCAGACACTCTCTCGCTCTCTCTCTCTCTCTCTCACACACACACACACACACACACACACACACACACACACACACACACACACACACACACACACACACACACACACACACGCGCACAGAACATTATACTGTATACTTGCAACCCTTGAAAAAGCGATGGCAAGTAAATATTTATATTTTCATCCAGACTTTCTCCTTCCCTCTCTCATCCTCCTCTTCCCTCGCTCTATTAGCCCACACCCTCTCTTCCCTCCTTTATATTTTTTTTACCGTTCCCCACCATCTCACACTTCTGTTACATTTTGTGTGTGAGTGTGTGTGTGTGTGTGTGTGTGTGTGTGTGTGTGCGTGCGTGCGTGCATGTGTGTGTGATGCCCAAATCTGTCTGGCAGAGCATAAGCCCCGTGCCTCGCACCCAACACACACACACACACACAGCCCTACCCCATAAGGCCCTGAAGACCCCCCCCCCCCCGCCCCCGCCCCTAACCCCCCGTCCCCGTGCCAACCCTTTCTCCAGTTAATACCACTTCACCCGTTTTTCTCCCTCCTGGGGGGGGGGGGCTTGTATTCAGTGGTGCTATCTTCTCTCAGCAGGCCTGACAAATACCCTCCGCTAGCCCCTCTGCGGCTGTCACTGCTGCCTGGGGAGGGAGAGAGAGGGAGGGGGAGAGGGGAGGAGGGGGAGGAGGAAGAGGGTGTTGGCCAGGGGCACGGAGAAAGAGGACGGATGAGAGAGAGGGCATGAGATAAAAAAGAACAAGAGGGAAAGAAAAGATGAGGAGGTTAATAAAAGCAGGGGGAGAGAGGAGAGAGCAGATAGAAGGAGAGAGAGAGAGAGAGAGAGAGAGAGGGAGAGAGAGGGAGGAAAGAAGTGGTATGAAGGGGTATGAGAATGTATGAATGGAGAGAAGACGAAGGGATGACGAAAGAGTGTGATGGAGTGGTGGTTTCTCTCTCTCTCTCTCTCTCTCTTTATAAACTGGTGAGCTCTCTATAAGCTGTCCATTGTGTGTTTGTGCGTGTGTGTCACTGTGTGTGTGTGTGTGTGTGTGTGTGTGTGTGTGTCTGAGTGGCTGGAGAGTTAATAACAACAATAATGATGCATTTTATTAACATGACGCTTTCTCTAAAACCCAAAGATGCTTCCCATTGTAAACAGCAAACATGGAAACAGATGACGGAGGATCAGTTGAGGGTCTAAACAGGAGATATTAAGACGGGCTTTTATTTTTTTATGAGGAGGGAAAGAAAAGATTGATTAGTGAATTCGTTTTGTGAATTAGCGGCGTTAGAAAAGTTCTATTATCAGTGTCGGGGTCTGCCCTGGAATGTTCTGGAAGCTTGGATTTGGGGACGACCGGTCGACCAGCTGTGGAGAATGGGAAGTGACCAGGGAAGGACGACAGGGTCAGAGGTCAAAGAGAGAGGGAGAGAGGGGTCAGGTTGAGGTCAGATTTGAAAAGGTAAGAAGAAGGATTTTGTAGTTGATGTAGCTGATTGACAGGGAGCCAGTGAAAGTCAAAGGACAGGGGTTACGTACTCAGAAGTTTGATTAAATCTCACTCTGTCTCTGTCTCAGTCTCTATATCTGCCTAGCCGTCTCCTGTGTGTGTGTGTGTGTGTGTGTATCATTGGTGCATGGTGTGCCTGTGTGTGTGTGTGTGTGTGTGTGTGTGTGTGCCTGTGGTGCGTGGGTTATGTGTCTTTCTATGCCTGTGTGTCAGTAGTGCGTGTGCGCCTGTGTGTGTGTGTGTGTGTGGTCAGCAGAGAGAGGCTCGGTCCAGGTCACAGGAGTGATAAACGGCCGTCGGCGCAGAACGGGAAACGAGGCCCCAGTCTGAGCATGAGCAGAGGGGCAAGGACCTGCCGCGCCGCTGACCCCTGACCTCCACGTGTCAGACCACACACACACACACACACACACACACACACACAGCAGGCACGCAGGATTTATGAAAGGACACAATGACAGCTGTTACCCTCGGCAACCTGACTCATCGACTCACTGGCTGCCGCAGAGTCGAGAGGACAGAGATAGATGGACAGGGAACAGGATGTAAAGAGAGAGGGGGGGGGGGAGAGAGAGAGAGAGAGAGAGAGAGTGGGGAGAGAGAGAGGGGGGGGGAGAGGACAGAGAGAGAGAGAGAGAGGACAGAGAGAGAGAGAAAGGACAGAGAGAGAGAGAGAAAGAGGGAGAGAGAAGGAGAGAGAGAAAGGGATAAAGTTAGAAAGGGACAAAGAAAGAAGAAAAGGATGGAAGAGAGAGACAGGTGGAGAGGGAACATCAAAGAGAGATAATCAGTAAATTATCCCTTTCTTTATCCCTCCTTCTCAGAGCCAGAGTGTTCACTCTCAGTCACTCCTCCAGTGTTCACTCCCAGCGCCAGAGTGTTCACTCTCAGTCACTCCTCCATGTTCACTCCCAGAGCCAGTGTTTACTCTCTCACACTCCCCCCTCTGTTCACTCTCTCACTCCTCCCTGCATTCACTCTCAGTCACTCCTCCATGTTCACTCCCAGACGCCTCACTTTAAAGCAGGCAGACAGGCAGGCAGTCAGCACAGACAGATAGGCAGATAGGCAGACAGGCAGGCAGTCAGCACAGACAGATAGGCAGATAGGCAGACAGGCAGGCAGTCAGCACAGACAGATAGGCAGATAGGCAGACAGGCAGGCAGTCAGCACAGACAGATAGGCAGACAGGCAGGCAGTCAGCACAGACAGGCGGTCAGCCAGCCGTGTGGTTCACAGAAGGTGAGCACTGAAGCTGAACGTCCCAGGACAGTGGAGACTGATCTAGGCGCAGACTAAAGCTAACGCTGGCAGCAGAAAACGCACACAAAAACAAGTGTGAGTGTGAGTGTGTGTGTGTGGTCGATTTACTTTATACTGCGTCTACATCTACAAACCTCTGAGTGCATATGCTATTGTGTGTGGGTGTATAAAAACGTGTGTGTATGGGACTGTGGTTGTATCCGAGTATACATGTGTGTGTGTGTGAGTCTGTTTTACTTAGTGTAGAGCTGTTTTACTGTGTGTAGAGCACGGGGGAGTGTGTGTGTGTGTGTGTGTGTGTGTGTGTGTTTGAGTCTGTTTTACTGTGTGTAGAGCACGGGGGAGTGTGTGTGTGTGTGTGTGTGTGTGTGTGTGTGTGTGTGTGTGTTTGAGTCTGTTTTACTGTGTGTAGAGCACGGGGGAGTGTGTGTGTGTGTGTGTGTGTGTGTGTGTGTGTGTGTGTGTGTGTGTCTGTTTTACTGTGTGTATAGCACGGAGTGTGTGTGTGTGTGTGTGTGTGTGTGTGTGTGTGTCTGTTTTACTGTGTGTAGAGCACGGGGGAGTGTGTGTGTGTGTGTGTGTGTGTGTGTGTGTGTGTGTCTGTTTTACTGTGTGTAGAGCACGGGGGAGTGTGTGTGTGTGTCTGTTTTACTGTGTGTAGAGCACGGGGAAGTGTGAGTGTGTGTTTTAGTGTGTGTGTGTGTGTGTGAGTGTGGACTCTGCGGCAGCGTTAGATTTATAGGTGTGTGTCTGTGCGGTGGAGAAGAAAGGCATAAATAAGAATAGAATAGAATAGAATGCCTTTATTGTCATTATACACAGGTACAATGAGATTAAGCAACCACCAAACAGTGCAGTACAGATTAAAACAGGAATAAGATAAGATAAAATAAAATAAATAAAAGCATAAAATAAGATAAGATAAGATGGGTACGTAGTCCCGATAAAAATATATCCACATGTCTATGTACATTGCAGTAAGAAAATATCTAAATCTATGTATGAAATTCACAGCTGAAAAATACGTCTATGCAGGTATTGCACGGAATTAACAGGTATTGCACGGAATTAAATAAATATACCTATATGACTATTGCACAGGGGTTACAAATTTGAGTGAATAACAGTGAGAGGAGAAAGCAGCTCTCCATTGAACATAATCAAGTGGATCCTTTAGACCGCTGTTCATCACCAAACACACACACACAC
>JAPMUY010008701.1:0-71448 GCA_026901105.3 Galaxias olidus
ATTTATGAATACTCAAGTGCTTTTTGGTTTTGACCCCTGCCTGTGCCATCGTCTCTGTTTTTGCCTTCTCCTTATCGGATTGTCTGCCTGGTTTTCTGACTGCCTTCCTGTGTACCGAACCTCGCTTGCCAATAAAACGATCTTTGATACACCAATATCCCGTTTAAGGAGTCCTGCATTTGGGTCCAGCCTTCCAGTGGTGCCACCAGGCATAACAGTGAGCAAGCCTGGTGCAAATTGGCTGCCGTGATATCACCCAGACTGATTGTTGTGTGTGATGTCTGTCTGTCTGTACCTAATTGGCAATCAATTTGTAAAGTGCTTTGAGTCATGAGAAAAGTGCTAAAAACTAAATCCAAATAATAATAATAATAATAATAATTATCATTATTATTATTATTATTAGTATTATTAGTAGTAGTAGTATTATTATTAAAAATAATAATAATAATAATAATAATAATAATTATTATTATTATTATTATATTATTACTATTATATAATGTATCCAATAATAATAATAATAATAATAATTATTGTTATTATTATTATTATTATTATTATAATAAAAAATGTATAGTATGAATTTAATAATAATAATGTAATAAAGTAAAGCCAGTGCAGGATTGGGCAGTGTTTGCATTAGTTGCATATTTAACAGTTTTTAGTTCATGGGTTGACTGTCCCGGATTACGTTGCTTCGATACCGCCTGTCTGACAGTAGCGGAGTAAGCACTGCATGGGCTTGGTAGCTGTGGTCATTGGGGGGGCCTTCCTCTGGTACCGCCTTGTATAGACGTCATGTGTGAAAGGGAGCTTGGTTCCAGTGATGAGTTTGGCCATCCTTAACACTCTCTGTAGTGCTTTGCACTCAAGGGCTGTTTCCATACCAGGCAGTGATGCAACCAGTCAGGATGCTCTCGATGGTGCAGCTCAGGGATCCAGACTAACCTTTTTACCATTGTCCCGGAACCGTCCCGAAAAACAATTTTAACCGTCCCGAAGTAAACGCAAACCAGGCTCTGCTGGAACAGGCTCTGATTGTAGTGGTGGGTGCTGGAACAGGCTCTGGTTGTAATGGTGGGTGCTGGAACAGGCTCTGGTTGTAGTGGTGGGTGCTGGCTTGGAAACTGGAGCTTTGCTGGTGCAGGTGTTGTGCCCTGAAAAGGGGGAAGATTAGCAAAGATGCTCAGACACGATGCTTTCCTTCTGGTAGCTTGATCGAGAATGTTTTATTTTCAAAAGTTTTTACAAAGGTACAAAAGTTTGTTAAAATATATAATATATATAATAATTTAAAATATTCTAACAACGGTATTAATTTTTTAATTTCAAGGTCAGCTTCTCAATCAAATGTTCTTATTTTCTTTCACTGGTAACTAGACAAGTCTCTCACTTTTTTGTAAACGGGAAAATCAAACGTGACAGGTAAGTCATTATGAAAATGGTCTATTAATCAATTAACAGGAACTAAAATGATGAAATTTTGTAGCGGTTTGTGTCTTCTATATGTTATATTTATTGTTCCTTATCATAAATAGTTACTTTAGAAAGGAACACACACAATATCAATGATAATTAATCATATAAATAATCTGATAATTTCTTCATAAAAGAAAGATACGATATTATTTCTCCAAAAACATCACTCAAGACTTCACAATTCCCTACCATTTGAAAACTAATCTGAGTTCATTGGAACCATATATATATATATATATATATATATATATATATATATATATATATATATATATATATATATTTTATTATTAATAACGCGTTAACTTTGACAGCCCTAATAAAAACAGAACACATAATATACATGGATAACAGCTCAGACCTGTGTTAACAGGATTTGATTTGCTTAACTATGGAGAGCAATAGAGTGGCAAAAACAAGAAACAAATGTACAAGCAGTCTATTAAACAAATGGCATTGACCACAACCCTTTGTTCATGACAAATCAGGTTTGTGTGGCACCTATCAATCATTCCAGTCAATTGTCTGTATATAATGTATAAAGGAAGCCTGGGGCACCTTTACTGGCAGCAACAGTGACCTTAAAATGCATGAGATATGGAGGTCCTTTACATCTAACTGGGTCTATGGTTCTAACACACACATTCACTGCTCCATCCACATGGAAAAATAAATTACAGCAGTTGTCAGTCTGACCATGCTGACAAGCACTGCAGGAGTAAGCAAACAGAGGGAGTGGATGACGCGTCAGATAGATGGTGTTTTCTTTCTTTGAGGGTGGGAGAGAAGGAGGGAGAATTAGGAAGTCAGGGCGGCGGTGAATCCTTCCCCAAGCCGGGACCTTTCCGCTCTTCCCTCGCTTCCCCCTTCCCCGTTGATTGATATTGTGTGTTTCTAGCTCCTCATTTCTCCTCTCTCTCCTCTCTGGTTCTTATCCCAGTACTCTTTCAGCATTGCCCCTCATACTGGGCTTGGTTGGCCTCGTAACAGCCTGCTGTGAAGGCTCTGGGGGCTTAGCTCCAGGGCTCCCACACTGAGGCCACGCTACATATGGGCAGAGAAAGGCACTGGGGCCAGGGCCAGATCTTATCTACCCAGAGAGGCTTGATCCACATGGCCTAGATAGCACAGCCCAGCTTCCTCTCTCACAAGACCAAGTCACAAGACACTGCGTTCCGCTTCAGCAGTCTCCAAGAAGAATCTTTTTAGGAAGGTGTCGCACAGCTTCTCATCCTACCCTGTTCCCCTCCTTGTGTAATAAGTGCCTGAGAAGACCTCCATCTTTATCAGGCTGGTAAGGTGTGAGGTACTGCCTTTTCCTGAGGATTATTACATATCAAACTCTTTGTAAGATGAATGTCTTCCAGGGTGCTCATGCAGCTTTGACTGCTAACATTTCTGGTTAATAGATTGAAGTGATTGAATGAATCGAAAAAGGTTGTTTCTGTGTAGCGGATTCTTTTTAAGGCAGTTATCCTTTGTGGATATTCCTCTTGCAGGGAACCTCCTCTGGTATGGTTGGTCTGCTGGTCTATCTGTTCTTCTATGTGTTTATGTCTGCTCATTCCTCAGTTTGCTGAGAGGCTGACAAAACAATAAAGCAAAAGCCAGACCACTGAGAACAAAGGGGTATCTAGTAGTAAGCGCTTAAGGGATTGTGCCTTGCACCCGCTACCACAATCCTATTTAACTGTTCCCACAAAACATTTGCTTGGACTTGGGAATATCCTGGCCTTAGATGGGGTTGGAGACGGGGGAGGGAGGAAGTGGCATTTCACCTCAGGCATTTTACAAATGGTGTTTATGGGACGCTGTGGGCTAAAATACTGTGTGTGAGGGTGTGTTTGTGCGTAGGTTGGGGGGGGGGGGGGGGTGGATGGCTTGTGGTCATCATGTGCCATTTTCTCACTTGCTGTGTTGGTTGTGGACTGTTTTTTTGTTGATTTGCTCTCTTTTTACAGTGCATGTTCTCTTGTGTTCATTTTAAAATCCTAATGTTACTCCTACTTGATTATTTCCACCTTTATCTTAAACAAATCATGAACAACAACATCCACTTTAATCTCATAAACTGGATGCGTCTCCAAACGCCCTGTCAGTAGCTACTGGCCTCGATCATCATGCAGTGTGCTGATGATTGACAGACGGCAGTGTGGGGGATACAGTAGCCGCCTGCAGAGTGCTGTGCATGGCACTCTGGACTGGACATGCTGCCTGCTGAGACATATGCTCCAATACTTGCTTCAGTTTTCTCAACATGGCCACCATGCAGGGAATGAAACCCCTAGCGTCCAGCAATAATATTCCAACACATATTCTAAATTTGAGTACTTTGGCTTGAGTGAAGTCTAAAACTTATGTTTGGTATCAATACAAGTAAAGTGGCAAGTAAAACTGATTCACAGAGACAACAGAGCAAGAGACAGTTTTTCAACTAGCCTGTTTTCAGGCTTTTTTTTCTTTAAACAATTTAGTTAATTTACTGTTACTATTTACTATTCACACGCGCATCGGATTTTCTCACAAAATGTGAGTTTCTCCCTTCTGGTTTCAAGTCCCTCAAAGCTAATGGTTTTACATGTTGTAGTACAGTGACCACATCTGCTATGTGTTTAACTTGTTATGGTAATGGTATAAACAGTAGAGCCTAATGTAGGAACTTTTTACATTTTACAAATGTTCTCATGATTCAGTGTGTTTGTAAATGCGTAGTATGAGTGTGTGTGTGTGTGTGTGTGTGTGTGTGTGTGTGTGTGTGTGTGTGTGTGTGTCTGTGTCTGTGTGTGTGTGTGTGTGTGTGTCTGTGTGTGTCTGTGTGTGTGTGCATGCATGTAAGTGGCTGGTTTAATGAGAATAGGCTTCATACTGGCTGCTAAAGACATGTAGCATGTAGCCAGCCAGCCGGCCAGCGCTGACATGAAGCAGTGTGTATGGCGTTGAGCCTGGCGGCCTCTCTAATCTACTCTGATTGATGGCGTGCTCTCTTCCTGCGCTCTCAGCCCCCAGTCTGGAGACAGCCTGGCGTCCTCTCCAGCCAGCCCCCTCACACACAAACACACACACACACACACACACACACACACACACACACACACACACACACACTACACCCCCAGTCCCCAGTCTCACAGACCAGTGCCTCGTCAGATGGATCCCCTCCCATTACCACAAGCATGACCAACCCTGTCCAGCCCGTTTGCTAATAAACCACCAGAGCTCTACTGTACACTATTGGAGCTATGTGCTATTCACAGTCATTTATCCTGTCATCTAATGTATCTTTGGTATTTAACTTTTTTTTTGCGGTGGTATTGTTACTGTCACGCTACGTGGGTAGCACATTGTACCTCTAATAGAGATGCTCTCTGGATTTGAACATACCTTTTTCAGTTACTGTCAAAGAAAGGTCAGGTACACTTATCCTAGGTTTGTATTTGAACCACTGCACGACTCTTTAAGGCTGAAGACAAAAAGTCCATCGTGCGCCCAGCACCCATCCATAATTCATACTTCCTGCCAACTCACCGGCCATCGCTGAAGGATCACAAAGCTCTGGAATTTACTCACGTTCAAAATGAAACAGAATCAGAGACATGCAACCTGACCAACAGTCATCAACAGAGGCATGCATGTACACAAATGAATACATTCCTCACTAACAATTGATTTTAAGAGTATGAAACAAATTAACTGAAGCAAAAAGTAGGACTGAGATAATCAGTTAAAATGTATAAATGAATATAAAAAAAATTGTCAAAAAATAGGCAATAGGTAGAATAAGAAAAGAGCCCTTTGTGAATGTGGCCATGGAGAGGGAGGGAGGACCGTGGGCAGAATGGTCTAAGAGGAGCCTAGCTATTATCTGGGGACATGCCAAAGGGGTATAGCACACAGCAAACACAATGCCAGCATTCACATGTGTGTAACACAGAGTCATAGTTGAAGAAATATTAAGTAAACTTGTTGCTCTAGTTTGGGAATATTAGAGACAGTAGTATGAATGTTATTGTTAAAAGAAGGCATATGTGATATGTAACAATTCAAGTAATATTGCTAGCACTGCTGACAATGTACTACATACACATCGATCTCAAACATTTCAGTTTTTTGTTTATGCTAGTGCTCGTACTGTGTGTGAGTTTGTGTGCGCTCACTTATCCATGTGAAAGTGACATGGTCATTCTTCAGTCATCTCCAGGGGGGCAGAGGGAGGGCCTAATTATACCATGTCTCTGTGACCCAGAGCAGGGAGTGCTGGGAAGCAGCAGAGAGGCTCTGACCTGGTGCAGCCTCTCTGTCCCTCTCTCCCTGTAACACTCCCAAGGGGAGCCTGGCAGGGCCAGCGTTCCCAGGCCTGCACCCACCCTAGACTCCCCTGGCTCAGTCAGACCCAGTCCCAGCACTGGCCACTGGCTCTAGGCCCTGAGACCTTGGCTTCCCAGGACTACAGGGCTGGTTCCCAGAGCCCCAGGAGGACCGGACAATGACCTGCCTGGTTGTCTCTTGCCATCCCTCTTTCTCCCTCTCATTCTCTCTCTCTCCCTCTCTCTCTCTCTCTCTCTCTCTCTCTCTCTCTCTCTCTCTCTCTCTCTCTCTCTCTCTCTCTCTCTCTCTCTCTCTCTCTCTCTCTCTCTCTCTCTCTCTCTCTCTCTCTCACACCCTCTCTTTTCTTTCTCCATGAGATTATGTTTAATCAGGACTCAGGATATGGCATTATAAGCTAGTGTGACAGCAGATGATTTTAAACTATATTAGAAAATGAACACATATAATACAACTTTTTTTACTGTATTAATTGGTTTTACAAATCAATTTTATAAATGGGTGTGTGTCAGTTTGTTATTCTTTTTGTAATGGTTTCCCAGCAACCAAGCCAACCCAGCTCTGCTGTTTTTAGTATTACTCACATAGTGCTAATCTCAAGATGACAGTTATGACAGTTGAGCTTCTCAGTGTGACTGTTCATTGTGTGATCTGACACCTCAAGCAGCACTGTCTGTATCCAGCGAAAGGGACTTCTCAGTGACGAGATGCAACGTGACACATAGGCTGGCCTGACAGACGTGCCACCACCACCAACAGGCCAAACACTAGCCACATACAGTGGAGGGGGTGTGTGTGCATTATAACTTCAATTAATCCTTTTGTGTGTGGGCGCAGAAGGGGACGGGGAGCAGATGGAGAGGGCAAGCACACAGAAGACAAACAGAACTTCTGGGAAGCAGCAGGAGGGTCACAAGCAATAGTATCCCAAATGGGAGGGAGAAACGCCATAGTGCATTTGACCTGTCAGATAATAAGATTGATACAAAAAGACAGTTTACAAGACAGTAACAGTTGATATGAATGTGATGAATGTGTCATTTTTTAGGCTTCTTATAGTGTTCTTAACTGTTAACAGTGCTAGTAAAACTGGTTTTAGTCCTCAAGCTAATAAATTGCCCCCCATGAGTTCACATTAATGCTTCGGACTACAACTACTTTAGAGTAAAACTATTTGAAATATCGCTACAGTGAATTACATTTGTTATCTCAGCTTGGCTTATATTGTTAAGACTGGCGTAACGTGAAGTGTTACCCATCCGAATAAGAGAATAGAGATAGATAGCAAGAAGCTATAGATACCAATTACTAACAATCTAATAGGAAAAGAGCTGGGTACAGTCCATACTTACAGTAAGAAACCTTGTACTTATGTGGCATCATAGCTAAACTGACCTGCTGCACTTCACACTGAACAAACCGGGAGGGAGGAAAAGGGAGCTGTAGAGCTGAGAGGGATTTATTTCACATCATACCAGCGCTTTTCCCCGCCTGATGAAAAAACAACATGGAGACATAACACACGGCCTCTGCAGATCCATGCTAAATGTAGCTAATGGAGGAAGCCAATGAAAAGTTCCCACGCTTTCCTATTTACCCAGTGCTATTTTGGTGATCGCCTCTTCCTCACTAGGCACATGGATGCTGCCTCTCGGTTCTCCCAGTGGAGATGGGGTTATGTGAAAATACAGAGGGACAGATAGATAATAAGTGAGAGAGAGAGAGAGAGAGAGAGAGAGAGAGAGAGAGAGAGAGAGAGAGAGAGAGAGAGAGAGAGAGAGAGAGAGAGAGAGAGAGAAAGAAAGAGAGAGAGAGAGAGGGAGAGAGAGTACAAAGTAAGATAGATACAGATAGATCAAGATAGAGATCTTGTACAAGTACAGAGGGCCTGCATGAGCCCGTCTGTGACTGCAGTCAGGTCTAGGCAATTCTCACAATTGGATCAGAGACTAAGCCAGAGCCATTCACACAAGCACACACAAACACACACACACACACAAACACATGTATCCATCCATACTCATACAAAAGACCTGAGTACCCGTGATACCCCTAATTGATTCCAGTAGTCTATGGACATTGATAAAAGGGGCAAACAGCTGGCTGGCCCCTGCTTTGGAAATGCAGCCTCTTTAGTCCGACTAAAGCCTTAGTAACAAGTCTGGGCCAACGCTCAGATTTTCATTCCCGTCTTTGTGTTAGCCATTTGAACCAGATTAAAGACTGCCACATACACAGTCTCTATATTTTGTCTGCTGTTTAGACTCTGGAAATTAAGTTTTGTATGAACCAGCACATTGTATTATGAATATTTGTCTGGCCAAACATTTGATCTCTAGAACCTTTTTGAGTTCCTTCACCATACCAGTGTAAAAGTGAGGTTGAGTAGGATGAGCAGAGCGTGCCATGCACAACACAGCGGGACGCAAAGCCCGCTACCAGACACACAGGCTGGATAATATAAGCAGGGTACATACATGGACAGTGAAAGGATTTTGGAAGGGATGCACACACAAGTGTGTTTTCCTGGTGTGCTGGAATCTTCTTTTTACAGTCTGCCTAATGTTTTGGCCAGACCCACTCTGGAGGCCATCATCCCATCCAATGGCTCCTCACCCAGCTGTTTTCATCCTCACATCTGATCTGTCACACCCCAGGAGATTACTAACACGGAGAGAGGATTACAAAAAGGCCAAGGAGAAATTACAACATGCTTAAATCCAAGGGGCTTTCGTCTGAACATTCCACAGCAGTGGAAATTGCTTTTTGTTGTTGTTTGTGGTGTGGTTTGATGCAATTTAAAACTCAATTTACTTTCCTGTACCACAAAAGTATCAAAGGTGCAATTGCGTCTGTCCGATTAAATTTGATGTGCTTCCCGTCCAGACACAAGAAAACTCAAAGGCTAACCTAGCAAAGATTCAATAGGTACATACTATGGGATACCTCACAATAGGGCAAAAAGGTTTATAAGATAGTATATAGGTTTAGAAAGTATATATCTTATACATCTATTTATATATATAGAAATATATATCTAATTTTTACAGTTCTGCAAAAGCACTGCCCAGTGCTGAGGCCCCATATGGTTCGTGTGTCTATGGGTTCTCCCAGGCAGGCAGCAATGGGCACACAGCCCACAGATGAGTGCCATCTGTCCCAGCCAATTCTAGGATCTGATTGGGATCCCAAGACAAAACAGACATGTACGTCTAGTGACTGGGTCAACAACACATGCTGTTATTGGCTTTGGTTGAGGTATAAATAAGAGTGGCAGTTCAAGACATCTTCTGTTTCCAAAACATTGGCTAGTAACTAAGAGTTCAGCATCAAACCACCCAGTTAGTATGAAGACGCACACACACCTCCGTAGTAAGTGCTTTGCTCTGAGTGGAGTCTCTGTGAGTGTGTTCACACTGTGAGTGGTGATACTACTAGAGCAGGCTGCTAGGTACACCCAGGGCCACAGGCCGCATTAGTCAGCTAACACTCTGCAGATGGAACAGACCTGACCCAAACAAACCCAGTCAGCAGGAATAATGCAGACACACACACACACACACACACACACACACACACACACACACACACACACACACACACACACACACACACACACACTTTTGCACTCTCAGTGCGGAAGCACTCCAAGCATGCAGACAGCCCCCCTAGCAAAGGCTGTTTAGCATCACTTCACAACACACTCAACTGGAACAACCCAAAAAACTACCATGAAAAACTTGAATTTGGGCAATAATAACGGCACATACTACCATTTACTTTGTTTATTGTAACACATATAGCGGATCTGTCGCACAATCCTGCTCCGAAAAAGCATGGCAATGATACACAGCACTGAAAACAATTGGAATACTTAGCACCCAATTAGATCTATTTGGTAAACAAGACTGAGACACAGAGGTGCCACCCAAATGTGCTTTCCCTCTCCCCTAATGTGACAAGTACTAACCACAGTGTTAATGATGCAGCCTCGGCATTCCAGCTCGGTGCACTTATAATCACCCTTTGTTTGGCTGCATACAACAGGCCACAGGGGTTAGCTGCAGCACACAAGCAAGTCATGTAAGCTTATTAGGCTGAAAAGGCCTGGCCACTGCTGCCGTCTAATTCACAGGTCTGGGCTCCCAGCACCAGCGTTAGCTAGCCAAACACATTGTAATCGCTTCTTAACTTTGGCTTCACTCTTTCCTTCCATGCCAAAGAGTCCCCCCTTGGAGAAGTTCAACTAAAGTTAAAAGGTGAAAAGGTCAAGGCAGTTCTTTGAGCTTTTTAGTGGAGAGAAACAGAGGGGGCAGAACCATCAGACTCATGTGGTGTCCAAGGTTTTGGGGGTGGGGGTGTCGTGGATGGGCTCTGTGTCTGGTGTCTGGGGAGGTGTTTTGGGGTAGAGGAAGCCAACTTGACAGCTTTTCTTAAATCCCTGACACATTGAGAGAAGGCATTGTCACACTAAACGAGGCATGCATTCGGACATGCACACACACACAAGCACAAACTCACACTACAAATTGTGGTTTTGCATTCTACAAACTGCGGACATAAAAAAGTAGTTAAAGCTAATTATGGTGATGAGTTTTGGTACTGAGTCAGCTGATTCAAGCCAGCAGGAATTGGGTAGGGAAACAAAAAAGTAAGTTTCCTGTGTGTCGAGTTAAAAAGCACAACAGGAATATCATAGAGAAAGATAGAGTGGGGAAACATAGCAAAGGTAAGCTTACAGCAGATAAAATAGGGAAATATGGTTCACCTCCGGACAAAAAATGTGATTCCTGCTGAGCGGGCTATTAACTGTCAGCAGCAAGAGAATTAAACGAAACAATCAGGAATGAAGGTGTCTACTAGAAAACCCCAACGACATACAGAATCTGTTCTCAACCCAAATCTCTTCTAAATATTGGTTTCTAAAGTGCTGATTTTGGACTATGTCATAAAAGATATAATAACATTGCACACGTGTTGTGTGTATTTTAGAAAGGTTAGAGATGTGCAGAGTGAACTATGAAGAGTTCACCGCGAGGGTCTTTTTCATCCTCTGTCTGTCCCTGGAAAAGTCCTCTCAGAGGTACCATAAAGATGACTGAGAATCCGCTCACAGCCCAGCTTCTCACGTCAGCCTCTGCTACTCACATGCTAGGAACATTGAAAACTATGCCCCTGTGAGTCACTTATGGACATGTGGCAAAATCTCACCTCACACACACACACACACACACACACACACACACACACACACACACACACACACCACATATTATTATATATACCTTTGTAATATATTTTATATAAAATTATATAACATAAAATGCATTGTTTTCTCTAACAAATTACTTTTTTTTTCTTTTGCAATAGCCAGATGGACAAATAGAAAGCAAAAGGAACTATTCAACCATTAATCTATTCTTTGTATCCACATGGGGCGCTGTTTTGACTCTTTCAGTGTCCTCTTTATTGAAAAGGTTGTCAAGTCATAGCATGTGACAGGAACCTAGTCTCGCGTGGCCATCCCTCCAAATCTCATTCTTTCCAACTCAACTGGAGGTTTGATGAGTTCTCTACATGATTCTTCTCTCTAGGGTCTTTCAAATCAGAAGGCGAGCGTTTGATTGGCACTTGAATGTCACTCACTCTTTGGCAAAAGCCTCCCCATTTCAAGACACACCCTTTTCTTGATTTGAGCGTGGCTATTTTTGCACCCATGTTTTAGTCTGTCTTTGAAGCTCCGCCCATTTTAATACTTAATTGGTTATTTTTGAATAAGCTTTCGCACCATCGCCAAGGTGAATCAACTGCGTTGCTCTTTATATGTACAGGTATATTTATTGATAGAGAACCACTTATTCAATGTACTTCCCAGTCGAGCACATTCTTGGGTCCTGAGCAATACACCTGCCCAAATTTTAACTTCATACCGTGCCCGGGCATCGCTAAAATTGAGTTACAGACATACAGACACACAGAACTAGTGCTTTTCAAAGAAATGATGCATTGCAGGCTGCATCTTTTTGTGATCTCTGGTTTATCTTTAATAAATTGAGAGAGTAAAAATGTATTTTAACCTTGTCTCAGAGAAACAATAGATTTTAGTTTAGTTTAATGCGTTGCAGATTTGAAGAATAACCTTTTAAAAGAAAATATCATCTAAAGCGTGATAATTACAGGGGTTAGGAGTAACCTACAGCCTTGCTAACGGCTTCAGGATTTACCATGTATTGTAGCCAACATTCTCACCCCCTAATCCTGAGAGGATTATCATTTTGCTCATTTTGCACGGTCAAACTTTTCATTCCAATCAATGTGTTGTGCTGAGAAACCTGCTAAAAATGTCAACGAATGACAGCCCTGCTATTACAAAAGGAAAGCATGTAATGGTTAACACAGGATCCTTTTACCATTCTGTCTGACCACAAGACAAATGAGGATTGGACAAGGTTCAGGAATGTTGAAAAAAGGACTTCAAACTATTCTTCATTTCAATATAGGGTAGGTTTCAACAAAATTTATGGCTGAATTTATTTATTTGATGTATAAATAAAGATGTGGTCTTTTGGCATGTTGAGTTGGCTCTGAGATAAATCAACCTTGCCTATCCCTGCTGTGGAGATTAGGCTAATGGGGGTCCACCAGGTCACAGGCCAGAGAGGATGCTTCTCATGAGACTCCATGATGAGAAGGAAATTGGCGACACTATTGGGTGTCCTGTTTCCCCAAGCACACAGTCATTCACTGCAGTGTCACCTGACAACAACCGAGGACCAGTGTCTCGTGTTTTATCTGAATGTTTACTATAATTTAAAATATTTCAAATATTGAGAAATAGTAATTAAGGTTTTTAAATAAAAGTAATTTGAGATAGTATGCAGAGAAATTATTGTGTGTGTGTGTGTGTGTGTGACCTTTAATTATGTCCCATTAGCCATTGTAGGCTATATCAAAATGTTACCCTCATTTTCTGTCTCTGCATTGCTTCTTACTACCCTTGCAGAATGAGTATGAAATTATTTTGTGACTTGTAGGTGAGCAACAGTAGGTCTACTTTAAAATAATTTACCTGACACACATGGATTGTATTAGGCCTACTGTGTCTGAGCTGCTGTTGCTGTTGGAATTTAGATCTGAGTCAATGATGTGACCAAGTAATAGCCACAATACTTGCATCAATATGTGATTGGTGTAACAAATACATTTTAATATTTATATAAAAACACAAATTTGTTTTTGGTTTTTCATGCTCATAGCCAAGCCATAAAGTTGGGTTTTCTGTTTTGTAGCCAAATTTTCGCCTTCAACCGGCAAACTATGAAAATATTCTTCTTTCGGTCAAACATTAAGTTTAGCTTGGGTATATGTGCAGTCAAGAACTGCGCAATTCGTTCCTGTTTTTTTCAACGATAGGTTTACTTTTCCTCACTTTACCTAAGTTTTGCTGGCTAAATCTGCAAAAAGCTTTGCTATGGTGATGAAGCTAAAAACAAACAACTTATTCACACGTCTGCCAGAAGTTTCACCAATAACACAGACGGACATTCGAAAGTATTGTGGATAGAATCTTTTAGAGAATCCATAACAGTAACGAGTAATGACATTTGCTGCACAAAAGTAGTGGAGTCAAAAATAAGATATTTTTGTTTCAAATGTAGTGAAATGAAAGCCTAAAGTCTCTCAAATTGGAAACACTTTAAGGGGAATTTCCCTTTTCACTTAAAATTTCACATCAAATGTTAATTACAGTACATCTCTGCCTTAAATAACAAAATAATCTCAAGCTAGAGGATTTTAAGCACATTGTTTTAATTTTTCAAGGTTGGCGTTCCAATCTAGTTTGGCCATTCACAGCGGACCACAACACACAGAAATCCTAGAGAATTATATCACCACCCTCAAGGAAATGGAGCATGTCTAACGATTGGGTGACCATACTTTGGCGTCAGGTTGTGAACAAACAGCTAGCTAGCTACGTTTTCGGCATATGAAGGAGGGCCCCCTTGCTTGTTGTAGTCTTTTAGAAAAATCACAGTTGGAGGAACGTGTCTATCTTTTAATGTAGAGACCATCAGACACTGTTGAAACATGCCAAATGGCTCCTAAGAAGAGGACAAACATATCTGTTCCCATGTAGGTTAATACAGCAATCGTGATTGTACAGATTGTTCATGGAACGCAAAACTGGAAAGTTACATTTGAAAATCCAAACAATACACCGTCTGACGTCATTGGGTGTGCTTTCTCAGAATGCACTTTATCAGGCGTTCGGAATATAGAACACCATAATGAAACTTCTCTCACCTGTCCAGTAAGAGGAGAATAATGAATTTGCTATTGGTTTTGGGTGAAATTTAAGTAAAGTACGGATACTTGAAAAACGTACTCAAGCACAGTAAAAGAGTTCTTGTACTTTGTTACTGTCCACCACTGCATTCATGGGATGGTCAAGTGAAAAGTTTCATGCAAAAACATGAGGAGATATGCCAGACTGACTACGTGTTCATTTGTGTGTATGAAAACTGTGGGGGAAAGCGCACGTCTGTTTTGTGGGGAAATTGATTTGCCTCTTTAAAGCAGGTGAAATGCAGGTAGTGTGTTTGCTTGCTTAAGGGAAACTTCCAGAAAGAATGGCAGCAGTCATCTGGGTAAGACAAAGACGCAGGCCAGGGAGGCATGCTGGGAGGATTTTCTTCACAATAATTACTGTTTTCAATTGAGTGAAGAAGAATAGAAAACTGTATAATACTAATCATTTAGAATTATGCCCCTGTAGTAGGTCAATCTGTAGGTTTGATGATATCTCATAGACAAGAATATCAATTTAATGGTCGCCAAACTTTTGTTTTCTTTTGTTGAGTCGGCGGTTCCATGATGGATAAAGGCAGGGCCATTCTATAGCTTTTTTAAACCGGCCGCTGCAAATACAAGAAGAGGGCTGTGACATGCGCTGATTACACAATGACCCACAGCTTTTGTAAATTGGACTTAAAATGAAAAGTCACAGCAGGCGCTTTATGCGGACTGGTCAAGTAACTGTTTACGCTTTGCTCTCCAACGTACGTACATTTGCCTCCAAGTGTTGTGATTTATGAAATGTCGTTTTGCATATATCTTAATCTAAATACCCATCATGAATTATGAAATATTGTTTTGCAAGCAGGTTAAGCTTCCCACACAAATACGGTAGGTCAAATAAATCCTGGCCTTGTCTTCATAACGGATCTGTGCTGGTGGACCTGGTAATGGTGCTCTCACAGGTGATTGTTTTTCCCATTGAATTAATAGGTGCAGTTTGTCTAATCATAGCCCTGCACTCACCTCAGTCTCACGGTTTGATCGAGAACTCACGACTAGAATGAGTTCACAAAAAAAAATATAAAACAACAAAAATCCAGCTACAGTAATATTTCATGTTTTTCTCGTAGATTGAGGGCACAGAACATTTTGTCTCTTGAGCACCTACAGATTAAAAGAAGCATTGCACACACAGTGTAGGCACCGGCAGTAAAGTTAGTCACGGTAATCACTTTACAGGGTGTATTCCTCCTTCTCTGCTACATTGGAGTCTGTATATCTGCTTATTTGCATTTTCTCTATCACAGTCACATGTAGAATATTGACAACCAAAGCATCTTATTGAATGAATAGCTAGCGGATGGAACCTATCAGAGTCAATTTCCCCTACTGTTTTGGCTGTGGACACTAGTGCCTGAGGAAAGCAATCAGTGCTACAACTGAGAGCCAAAAGTTCATTCTCTCATGAACTCCAGCCGACTCTGAGAGTGTATAGCGTTAGTGTGTGTCTTTAAGTTTGTCGATGTTGAAGTGTGAACACTTTCTTATGTGTCGTTAACTTTGCTTTGCAAATTTGCATTGCCAGCGTGTTACAATTTGGGGAGTGTGCATTTTATAGGACAGCACCTAAACCATGGAACTCTCTCCCTCCTCTAATTCGTGATTCCAATTCTCTATCTTTCAAAACCATCTTTTCACCCCAGCCTACCCTAATTAACTCTGTTTAGAATCCGGTCCTATCCTTCTATTGCTATGCTGTCCTTTTGTTACGCTTATAGTTAAGTATAAGAGTTATTGTTTCTCTCTGTCTCTTCTCCCTGTATCTGTTTAATTGTTTATTTTTGCCATGTTATCTATGTAGATGTTGTGATGCTTCTTTGGGTGTAAGAAAAGTGCTATACAAATAAAATGAATTATCATTGTTATTATTATTATTATTATTATTATTATTATTATTCCGAGGACAATGTGTATAATCTTTGTGAGCTTGCGCTTTCATGTTCGAAGTAGCTCCCCCTCTGCATCCTTTCAGAAGTGTGTCCAGAGCTGAGAAAGTTTACCTTGGCTCGGCTATCTCCCACTATCTCTACATTCCTGCTTTTGATCAGGCCTGCAGTTAGTGGAAGGTCTTTCATGTGGCCCACTTTAAAGAGGTGTCTCCCCGTCCAAAGAGCTGATCCCTGAGCGTGTTGTTTCAGCCAGAGCCCAGTTCTCAGAGGGCCCTGATAGTGTGCAGACGGGAGACAGACATGTCCACCACATGTGCAATGAGGCAGGAATGGAAGTTCAAACTGTATCCTATTCTGTTCCCTTCCATTAACCAAACCAGTTTGACTTGGTGTTGAAATACTATTAGAGCCTTTCATAGGAGAAATAATATGAATGTTCCATTGTTCCTGGAAATGCTGCACATTGTCTTGGTACAGTGGTCTCCTGTATTCATGTATGATGGCATCCCTACAGCTAAACAAGGTCCATGGAAACAGAAGCTGGTACACGGTACATGCTGCTTGGTAGGGTGAGAAGACTGTGGACAGAAAGTCTTCTCCTGTGTCTGCCTTGATGCTTTCTGCCACATTACTCACACTTCCTGCACATGTGCTCCACTGAGATGAATAAGTGACTCAGTGCTGCAGGCACTAGGCATGAGTGTTTTCACTGAGTGTTTCTGCGTATGTGAGAGAAAAAGGGTGGGGGAAGAGGGAAAAGAAAAAAGTGTTTGTTTGTGTGTGTGTGTGTGTGTGCGTGCGTGAGTGTGTGTGCGTGTGTGTGTGTGCGTGTGTGTGTGTGTGCGATATAGAGGGGGACAGTGTGTTAAAGAGAGGGAGAGAAACTTGTGTGGCTGAAAAGAGAGGGCAAACTGAGTTTTGGTGGACAGAGATGTGAAGGATGTTTGTGTGTGTGTGTCCTATACTAGCGACTCTGATCTTATTAACAGTGTGTGTTCCCTCCTCCCCCTGGCTGTGCCCATGTGACCTGGACTGACAACATAGAGGCCGAGCTGCGGGGGGTGGGGGGCAGTGTGTGGGGACGGCCACAAGCCCTTAGTCAGTGAGAGCCGCTTTGGCCTGTGGAGGCGTCTGTGTGGAGCCAGGCCCGAGGGACAAACCCCTCCTAGGGTGAAGCCATTGTGTGTGTGTGGGGGCAACAAGTTGCTCTATTCAGGCCGCCAGTGTGTCGCTGAGAAATCCGCTAATGAGCGTGGCCAGCAGCAATGGGCTTCCTCACAGGATGCCCATTCAGTCCACATAGATCCAAAGCAGGCCACGGCCTGACTGTGTGCCAGAGGGAGAGAGACAGACAGGAGGTACGTGTGTGTCTGTGTATGTGTGTGTGCGTGTCTGTAAGAAACGCAATGTTGAGCAAAAGAAGATCGTTGACATTTATGTTACTTGCCTATTCGGCCAGTTTTCTCATAAATAGAAACAGATTTGAAAAAGAGCATTACAATAGAGACTGTATTGAGTGGCCTGAGGCTGGATGTACTATTGACCAAAAGTGTCCGCCATGTTGAAAGCCTCTCCTCCTCTTCTTCATAGGACCCTGCCCCTAGTCCGACCACACCCTAACCCTTCCTAGGCTTTTCTAAGTCAAGATCATGTGACGGAGAGAAGAGGGATGGGAGTGGGGGAGAAAAGGAGGGCATGTCACCTCCCATCAGCTACAGGAGCTTTTTCCTCCTCACAGCAGTTACTTTGGAGCCTCCCCAAAGCAGTGGAGGCATTGGCCATTAAAGCCCACACTTCTGATGTTGTCAAAGGCTGTTGTAGCTGTAGGGGAGTGGAGCTGATGGCCCTCTCTCCCTCTCCCTCTCTCTCTCTCCCCAACACCACCCCTGCCGTCCGCACTGCCTGCCTGGAGGTGGCAGATGAGAACCAACTTAATTTTGACCCGTTAAAATTTGATGGGGATGCGTCGAAGGGTGGAAGATGAGAGGTTGAGTGTGTGTGTGTGTATGTGTGTGTCAAAGACAGAAGGCAATGACTGTTAGTCGGTGGTACGTCAAAGCTCTTTGCTTCAATGCATGACCTTCAGCTAAACCTTTTAAAGAATGTCCTGAAACCATCTCGCTAACTCGGGGTAAAAGCAGTACCAACGCCCCCAAAGAGCTGTTCCACTATTGGATCACATTTACTGTGGTGACGCCACACTGAAGCTTTTGGCCACCAGCCTGCCAGGACTGGAAGAAAGATTATTACATCTGAAAAAGGGATAAGCCTCGAGCAACACCACAGCAAAGCAACACAGTATTACACACTTTTTGTTATCGTATCCAAACGCCTTTCTCAAAATCCATATCCTCTTTGTGCTATAGCATCACCATTTAAATGTAAATTCAAGAGTTTTATGCCAGTTAATTGGATGGATGTGTGTGAGGAGAACAGGATCCCTGCAGAGGGAACGTAAGCCGTGTGTGGACAGGTGTGTGTGTGTGGGGGGGGGGGGGCATCCATAGTGTGAGAGCCTGCATGTATGTTTGTTTGTCGTGTTCTGCTTTTGCCCGCCAGTGTCTGGTGGCCTGCTGTGATGAGGCTTATTCACAGGAAATAAGAGGGATAGAGAGGGGGATGAGGAGGGTGAGAGTGGGAGAAGGAGGAAGGGAGGGGAGAGTTCCGCATGGCTGCCTGATTCGCAGCGACAGGCTGTCTCCAATGAGAGGGCAACTTAGCATGTCAGGCAGGTCAGCATGGTCCAGGCAGACAGTGGATGAAATATTGAACGCAGCACACTGCTATCATGGATCTAATGCCTGCAAAACAGCTGAGCAACGAGCTGGAGAAGGCCAGCCATCTTCTAACAGAAGTTTTTTCAAGGTTGAGTCAATTAAAGGCGGGCTAGCGCCTGCATCACGTGCAGCACCTTGGTAGGAGAGCTAATGCATTTTTCTCGCTTGGCAAGGCTCCGCCACTGTGGTGTTTGGAAGGTAAAGTTGAAAAGGGCATGATGACCATAAGCAGCAGAAAGGGATGGGAGGATGATCCACTATTTATTTGCACTTCTTCTTTCTCTAGCCCATCCCGGCTCTGGCTTTTTTTTTTTGCTTTATTATTGGCACACTCTACCTGGCTTTTGGAGTAATAGAGAAATATACAGAAAAATGGAACAGCATGTGTCTGTTTTGGCCTCTAGCCATGCTCTTGAGTATAGTGTACAGCACTCTCTCACTCACTTACTCACTCAATCACTTTCTTCTAAGAGGAACGGAAATGCTGGCCGGACAGAGAGAGAGAGCGAGAGCGAGAGCGAGAGAGAGAGAGAGAATCATGCGTTCTATGACGTGAATTACTCGTTTGGCAGTGTGCCACATGATTTGGCTCTTGGATCCACCGCTGCATTACAACACATTTAGACACACTCATATACACACATACACGGACACATACAGACACACACATAATGCACCACATCCTGCAATAAGACAACGAATGTCACAACAATCACTCTATATCTGCAAAGTGAGACATCATAACACAAATCAAACAGTCTTTGCTCTAGACAAGTGCAGAGCTAACTTTGGGCTCCATCCCTAGATTCCTTCTCAGACTGGTCCCATCTCATCCACTACTCTGTTGATTATATATTGATGACGGAATGCATTGTAAGCCCCTGGTGTTGGCAGAGGCATTGCCAGGATCCTCTTAAAAAGACACAAGTCGAGTGAGTGTCATACAATCGCTTATCACACACTGCTGGATTTGCTCCGCAGTTCATTGTCAATAAAAAAAAGTGCAATTTAATTACATAATTAATTAGTCTGGTCTAGGCAACGTCATGGTAAATGTATTAGTTGTTTCTTTTTGAGTGCTTTTCTGGCAGACTAGGCCACTCAACAACACACTTAGAAGAAAAATATTTGTAGTAAGGGCCCCTATTTGTCTCTATACCAGTCATATGTACTCAGCACAGTTTAAACTGGACAACTGGATATCCTGTTTTGATTTGCTGAGATGAGGTTGCATTCTAAAGAAGCTCTGTCTCCTGCCAGATCACAACTGCACAAATAAACATGGCAGCGAGGGATGTATAAATAGGATAGTGGGAGAGAATTGGTTCCAAGGAGAGTTTCCGGAGGAGGGTGGAGTGTCTGTGGAGGAAAGTGGAGTGCCTAGCTCCAGGGATCCTCCAGCCAGTGCTCCAGAGATCCTCCAGCCAGGGCTCCAGAGATCCTCCAGCCAGGGCTCCAGAGATCCTCCAGCCAGGGCTCCAGAGATCCTCCAGCCAGGGCTCCAGAGATCCTCCAGCCATGGCTCCAGAGATCCTCCAGCCAGGGCTTCAGGGATCCTCCAGCCAGGGCTCCAGGGGTTCTTCTTCCCTGGACTGGCCATATGGTGACTGGGGCCTGGAGGTCAGGAGGTCCACACAACAGGCCTTAGTTATTCCTTAATAGCTGCCACTGTAGGCTTGACTCTTGGCTGCCACTGTAGGCTTGACTACTCTAAGGCTTGTGAATAGCTTGTAAAGGTCCAGACAATTTTAAGCAATAGACCACATCCCCTGCACAAAGTCCTAGTGAACCAAAAGAGTTCTTTTAGTAATCGATTTGTTTTACCTGTTTGTAAAACAGAGACTTTGGAAATCGTTTTTACCTATTGCAATTCTAAATTCAAAGACAGTTAAAATGAGCAATGATGCAGCTGATGCAGACATGCTTTCATAACTGCTATTTCTATAGATATCTGTATGTCTGTATGTCGCCTCCTTTTCCTTGATCTTAACTGAATTAGAATTTTTCCCTTTTACTTGATTTACTTTTCTTTATTTTTATAGTTTTGTTTTTGTTTGTTTTATTGTGTGTATTTCATTACCGGATTTCTAATTAGTGTTTTTGGTTCTTTAATATTATTTGATGGCCAACGATGATACTACAATTTCCCTCGGGATCAATAAAGTATTTTCCATTCCATTCCATCAATAGTAAATTTGAACTCCATATTTATTCCAGAGTTGTAATTAAACCTTGACTAAAAGACTAGATAATAATTATCTTTCTTGAAAAAATTTGCGCGTATGTGCCATCATGCCCATATATTCTCTGGACTGGACAAGTAGCTACTGGAATGTGCACATTTAATTTTGTGCATGGCCGCATAAGAACGCATTTTTTACAAGAGACGTGGTTTTCCTAGCTGCAGTTTCTAAATGCCGAACGTTGCCTGTTGGTGTTTATCAAGCGTAATAAATAGTTGTACTTCACTCTCTCTGTAGCCAGTCACAAAGTCATAGAACACAACGCTGTATGGCAAGCCGTTTAACATTTAAACAAATTTTTTGATATCCAAAAGACATTTTCAAATATCACCATTTTTCATTTGTATTACGTTCTAGCCTTCCCTCTGGGATGTTATAAAGTCTAGGATTATGAAGGGGAGCGTAACAGTCCGTGGTCGTGACGTTTTAGAGGGTGATGGCGTAAATGAATGAAGTGAAACTGTCCAAACGGAATACCCCAAGTCCGGGATTTATTATAGAAGTGAGATTCCATAATGACAAAATAACTACTGAACATCACCACCCAACAATATACCAGTGCAGTTGAGAAGGGAAATGTGTGAGCAGGCTGTCAAAGCAAAGAAATAAACAAAAACACAAGCTCGACAACAGCCCTACACTGCCTGAACGGCAATCTAAACTAGGCTACTAGGCTACCGGAAACATTAATGTACAGAAACAAAGAAGTGTCAACACAAAACATACCAAACAACATGACAAGGCACGCATTTCTGGCATACTAAAACACTACAGCAGGATTATTTACGGGAGAGTGTGTCTGCTACCATGTTCTCTGAGCCTTTCTTGTGGCAAATAACCAGGTTGGAGGATTGAACCATCAAGGCCCAATGCATGAGACGGTTTTATTATGGTTATACATGCAACTCAAAAACACTAAAGGGTTATGGTCGGTGAATACCTCCACTGGGTGGGAACTTGAACTGACATAAACCTAAAAAGGCTTCAAAGCAAACAACAAGGCGAGGGTCTCCTGTTCAACAGTGGAGTACATGGACTGAGGCTTGGTGAACCCACGAGAGAAGTAAGAGACAGGGTGATCAATTCCTGCTGCGTCTTCTTGTAGAAGAACCGTCCCTGCTCCGAGGCCACTCGCATCCACCTCCAGCTTAAAGGGCCTACTGATGTAGGGAGCAGAGAGAACAGGGGAACTGCATAGCAGGATTTTAGGTGTTTCAAAGGCATGGTTACACTACTCAGACCACGTGAAGGTCTGGGGGTTGGGGGGGGGGGGGGGGGGGTGGCTTAGCAAACTGGTCAAAGGGGCAAAGCCGTGGAGAAGTTGCGGCACAAATTACTATAGTAGCCAGCCATTGTAAAAAAAACGGTGTAGCTCTCAGCATGTGAAAGGATCTGGGATGGCAGCAATGCCGGAGATCTTCGCAGCCACAGGGTGCACTTGACCCTGACCCACCTTTTTACCAAGATAGGACACAGTTGCTTTGCCAAACTCACACTTCGCTAGATTCACGGTTAGGTTAGCCTGAGCCAAGCGTTCAAAAGCTGTCTCTATCGTCTTTATATGACCGAACCATCTGCCAGAATACAGAACCAAACCATCCAGGTACAGTCCGGCACATTGGACAATACAATGTTCACAAGACGTTGGAAAGTCTCAGGTGCATTGCATATTCCAAACGGCATGACTGTGTATTGTAGGAAACAGTGAGTCAGGGGTTACAAAGGCAGAAGCACGGGGCGTGGGAGGGACTTGCCAAAATCCCTTCAGCAACTCTATCTTGGTCACATATGAAGCAGCACTAATTGTATCCACACAGACATCAATGCAGGGTAAGGGAAAGGAATTGGGCACTGTGACTGCATTCACTTCCTGAAAATCCATGCAGAATCTAGACAACTCAGACGACTTGGGTACCAATAGGCACGGCGAGCTCCAGGGGCCGGAGCTATGAACGAATGGCCAAGCAATTTTCTAACAAGTCTGCAACCTCCTGTTTCATTATCTGTCTCTTAGCTTGGTTGACACAGTGTGCATGCTGTTTTATGGGGGCTGCCTCCCCTACGTCAACATCATGCTGGAACACTGAGGTTACGGCTAGGCACGGCTAGGTAAATGCACCCGCAGGGAACACAGCATTTCATAGTTGCGTAGTTTGATACAATCTTGCAGCAAATGGCGTAACACTAAACCAATATCTTCAACAACATCATTCACAGTTAAGCTTAACACAGGAACGACAGGAGTCTCAGGGAGGAGAACCTCTGCACCTCTATCACGGTATCATTTCAACATGTTCATATGACACAACCTCGACTTGCATTTCCGGTCGGGGGTCCAGACCACGTAGTCGGTACCGCTCAGTTTCTTATCAGTAACATATCGAGGGGACAAAGACGAGCCCAGTACAGGCAGGAGCACCAACACTTTGTCACCCACCTGCAACGTCCTCAACACAGCCTTTTTGTTAAAGTTTGTTTTAATGCCCTCTTGAGAAGAGGTCAAAGCGTCCCTGGCTAGTACGTACACGTCATGTAGCCTCTTCCTAACTTGACTCAAATAATCATACTGGTGACCATCGGACTTTCAGACAGAAGCTGAACCTTTAGGAGCTTTAAGGGTCCCCGAAAGGTATGTTCAAATAAACTCGACTGGGCTGAATTTCAGAGACTCTTATACAGTCTCTCTACTGGCAAAAACCACGAAAGGCACTCCCTCATTCCGATCCTTACTAGTGTCTAAGCAATATTTCCGTGACATGGATTTAAGGGTCTAATGACAATGTTCTAACACCCCCTGACTCTAAAGGTGGTAAGCATTGGAGATGTTATGTGTGATGGCAAGGGATTTGAGAACCTTGGCAAACAACTTAGACATAAAATTCTCCCATCACTGGAATTGGACAGAGGGGATCGGGAGGAATAACCTGATTAGGTTTTCCAGTGATTTGACAGGTAGGGCAGGTTCTCCAGTATTCAACCACATCGCTTTTTAAACCAGGCCAAAAGAAATGTTGCAAAACCCTCTTAGGTCTTAGTGATACCTAAGTATCGAGACCACGGCAAATCATGAGCCAATGACAGCAGACGGGACCGGAAAGAGTGTGGCACCACAATCTGTGACACAGAACTCCAACTGTCCTCCACGCCTTTGAGAGGGGGTCCATACGCGTAGCAAGAGACCTTCCTCAAGAAAATAAGCCACAGCTTGGGCCTCTGCTTGCTCTCGGTCTACGATGGGAGAGAGGCACTTAACCAGAGTCTGATCTTCCTTCTGAGCCTGAATTAGCTTCTCTTGGGACACTGGTAATAACAACTCATTCACAGAATTCTTTGTGACTTCATGTGGGGTTACCACTGCCATTACTGCTGGACAGGGGGGAGAGAAACACAACATGTCATCATTACAGAATACTGGGGCAAACACAGTATCATCTAAGCCCACCACTTCGTCCAGTCGACGTGACTGTGTGCGAGTAACTACACACGCCGGAAACACAAAGGAAACTTCTTCAAGTCTACTTGACCCACAGGTTTGCTGATGGATGGCCAAAGGTTCCAATATGGGCATAACTAAACCACCCGCAATATCATTCCCTATAATGACTTCCATTCAAATATACACAATGTACGGGCATGGGCACATAGCCCATCTCAATGCCCAATATGCTCCAGTTCGAGTGAGTGTAGCATGGACTCACGATAGCTCTAAAAGTCAAACCAAGCTTATCGTAATTCACCAGATTCCACCGGCACTTGGAATAAACCCACAACATTGACAAGACACACACTGAATGGGAGTTAAGTTGTATTTGTTTAATGCTGCAAAATTACCTTCTTTAATGTCAAAATTAAGGCACTGGCTAATAACACGTATCAAGTGTTCCTCACAATGCATACGCGCCGCTGTTAAAAACATTTTTAGTCTTGATTTAGTGAACTCTTAACCATCACAATTTGGATATTAATGTTATTTCCATGTACCATTAGCTAGCATGCTTCATAAACGATACAGACGAGACTACTGATGATAGCCAGATGGGACTAGACTACTACTCGTCAAACGTTGTGAACATTAGTTACCATTTTGTAAATGATTATAACAGCCCCTTATTAGCCAAAGTTTCATAGTTCAATTTTCTTCATGCTAAGATAATAATTAGTAAGACAAAACTGTAATAATCACAATGTAATTAAAGAATTTGCATTTTGGATTGGTTTTGGAACATGATAGGTAAGCCCTGTAGACATTTAGCTAAACTTGATGTTACTTATAATGTAGTTAAATGGAACGGTTACTTAGCCTAATTATGTCACTCTCCCTTATAACAAATTGTCTTACATCTTGGATGTCCTACAACTTTATTAAATTAAATTAAATGATAAAACTGAGGTAGGCTACTTGCGTTTTTTACCAAAGTGTCAGAGGGATTAATTATCGAAATGTGGGTCTGCTGAAAGTTGCAGTGCACCAGCGAGCAACCTATAGAAGTAATTCTTGACTCGGAGCTTGGTTTTGAATGTCATTTGAATCTATTTAATTGTTTTACTGTTTACAAACATGTTGTTTTTTTATTACTTTAAAACATATTTTTGTTTTGTTCTCTCATTCTGTCATGTAAAGCACATTGAGCTTGTAAGAAATTCATTATACAAATACAAATTATTATTAGTTTTACTTGAGAAGGGTACTGAGACCAACCAACTTCAGGGGTCTCCTGAAGCAGCAGACGGGTACCGGGCGGCCCAAAGGGCTGCAGCTTCGGTAGTCAAAGAAGCAAAAACCCGGGTGTGGGAGGAGTTCGGGGAGGCTATGGAGAAGGACTTTCGGTTGGCCTCAAGGAAGTTCTGGCAAACCGTTAGACGGCTCAGAAAGGGAAAGCAGGGATTGGCCTAGGCTCTGTTGAGCAGGGGAGGAGAACTGCTGATCCGGACTGGGGATATCGTCGGGCGGTGGAAGGAGCACTTTGAGGAACTTCTTAACCCCGCCAACACGTCCTCTGTGGAGGAGGCAGAGTTCAAAGACTCGGGGGAAGTCTCAGCAATATCCCTGGCAGAGGTTACTGAGGTAGTTGGGAAGCTCCTCAGCGGCAAGGCGCTGGGTGTGGATGAGATTCGCCCCGAGATGCTGAAGGCTCTGGACATTGTTGGGCTATCTTGATTGACACGCCTCTTAGGTGTCGCGTGGAGGTTGGGACAGTACCATTGGAATGGCAGACCGGGGTGGTGGTTCCCATTTTTAAAAAGGCCCTCCGTGTGTTCCAATTATCGGGGTATTACACTTCTCAGCCTACCTGGGAAAGCTTATGCCAGGGTGTTGGAAAGAAGACTCTGACCGATTGTCGAACCTCGGATCCAGGAGGAGCAATGCGGATTCCGTCCTGGTCGTGGAACAGTGGACCAACTCTTTACCCTTGCGGGGCTGTTTGGGGGGGGCATGGGAGTTTGCCCATCCAGTCTACATGTGTTTTGTGGACTTAGAGAAGGCCTACGACCGTGTCACCCGGGGAGTCCTGTGGGGGGTACTGCGGGAGTATGGGGTACCGGGGCCGTTGCTACGAGCCATTCGGTCCCTATATAACCGGAGTGAGAGTTGTGTCCGTATACTCGGCACAAAGTCAAATACATTTTCAGTGGGTGAAAATCCACTCCGCCAGGGCTGCCCCTTGTCCACGGTTCTGTTTGTGATTTTCATGGATAGAATCTCAAGGCGTAGCCGGGGGGAGGAGTGTGTCCAGTTTGGGGACCTTAGAATTGCTTCTCTGCTCTTTGCAGATGATGTGGTTCTGTTGGCTTCTTCAGACTGTGACCTCCAGCATGCACTAGAGCGGTTTGCAGCTGAGTGTGAAGCGGTCGGGATGAGAGTCAACACCTCCAAGTCTGAGGCCATGGTTCTCTGCTGGAAAACGGTGGAGTGCTCTCTCCGGGTTGGGATTGAGTTGCTGCCCCAAGCGAGGGAGTTCAAGTATCTCGGGTTCTTGTTCACAAGTGAGGGAAAATTGGAGCGTGAGATATACAGGCGGATTGGTGCAGCATCAGCAGTAATGTGGGCGTTGTACCGGACCGTCGTGGTGAAGAAGGAGCTGAGCCGAAAGGCGAAACTCGCCATTTACTACGTTTACGTCTACGTTCCAACCCTCACCTATGGTCATGAGCTTGGGTAGTGACCAAAATAATAAGATCTCGAGTACAAGCGGTTGAAATGTGTTTCCTCCGTAGGGTGGCTGGGCTCAGCCTTGGGGATAGGGTAAAGAGCATGGTCATCAGGAGGGAGCTCGGAGTAGAGCCGCTGCTCCTTCGCATCGAAAGGAGCCAGATGAGGTGGTACGGGCATCTGATTAGGATGCCTCCTGGGCGCCTCCCGTTGGAGGTTTTTCCGGGCACGCCCTACTGGTAGGAGACCCCGGGGTAGACCCAGAACACGCTGGTGAGATTATACATCTCGTCTGGCCTGGGAACGCCTCGGGATCCTCCAGGAGGATCTGGAAAGCGTTGCTGGGGATAGGGACGGCTGGAATACCCTGCTGAGCCTGCTGCCACCGCAACCCGGCCCCGGATAAGCGCCGGAAAATGGATGGATGGATGGATGGATGGGTACTGAGACCCTAAAGTCCCGAAAGGCACAAGTTATTTTCTGGTGTGCACAAGTTATTATCTCATTAGCTTATGTTATGATACTAGCTTGCTGCAAAATGAACTTCGAACATGCCTTTACACTGAAGACAGTAAGCTTCTTTATGTGTTTCTTGATATATAATAGCTTTAAACATATTGTACTTACAGTTTAGTAATTACGCGCTCTATATGCTATAAACATTGATGCTATTCCTAAACTTGCATATATTTTGTAGAGACTTTATACCCAGTTACGATGGCGTCCTACTAATAAATTAGGATATGTTTTTATCTATGTAGTTCCGACCTTAGATTGAGCTTTCTCAATTCATCTCAAAATGTATGGAGAAATTACAAATCAATTACAAGTTTTACATATAAGTATATATTTAAAAAAGGGGATTTCCAAACCTTCAAATCCTGAAAAATTATGATAATGCTTAGGTTATATGGCTATGTAATGCATGGGCTATAGAATACGGAATACACTGTAAAACGTTTTTCTTTAAAGTGTTGTTTGAAGATAAACACAGTCTAGATTGGATGGGTTATGTTATGAATAAATGTAATTGTGCCAAAAGAGTACATGATCAACAAAATTTGATTCCATTTTCTGAGCTGCCAGCTTAATTTGATTCAGAGGGCTGAGAAAGAAAGCAGACATGCCCTTTTTGCGCCTTCTCCTCAACCCTTTTCCCCCGCAAAAAAATCTTTCCTAACTACCTAATGGAAATCAGAAGTTTTAGCAGGGCAGCTTTGCTGGCCTTAGCCTAACGGAGCCCATCTGGATAGGGGGCTTGGCAGCCTTGGGGTATATGCAACCAACCCCAGTCCCAACGACCTCTTCCTCCTTAGCCTTCCATCTAATCCTGGTGGTTGGGCCCCTTCCCTTTCTCCTCAAAGGAGATACCTGGGTATAAACAGATTAGGCCCAGCTGTTGACCCTCTGTTTGTCCATCTAAGTGTTCATATGGCTTCTATTTAGTGAGAGAGAGTGTGTGTGTGTGTGTGTGTGTGTGTGTGTGTGTGTGTGTGTGTGTGTGTGTGTGTGTGCATTCATTCATTGGGGGGGGGGGGGGGGGTACTATTCGGAGGTGACTCAGACGTGCATTTTAGCGCCATACTGACAGCTCTAAGTGTTACCGCTGTGGCTGTACATAGTGGAGGGGGTGTGGGCGGCTGTAGCGTACCCTACCCCATCATATCATATCTAGGGGGATTAGCAATTAACCTTGCTACCCCACAAAACAAAATGGAATTCACTGTAGTGTTTACTGTACTTCGGCTGGGGTTTGCTTGGTTTCCTTTTGAAAATATTTTTCACGATTTCAGTTTTCTTGTCGATTGCATTATAACTCAGCTGTTGTTGTTATCCAAGTGGATTAATTTGACCATTTTTTCCTGAGGGTCTCATTGTTAGTCCCTAGGAAACATCCAATGCATGGATTCATCACCACTCTTCAGGTCACTGAAGCCATTTAACACAGCATGGTGGGCAGCCAAGTCAGCCTGACGTGGAGGAAGAAGGAGAGGTGCACTGAGGTAGATGAATAGAAAATGCCCAGATAACACAGCAGTGGTGGAACAAACAGTTTAGCTGTCAACAAAAGAGCTTGTTAAATATCTTAGGCTACACACTAGCCAGGCTTCCTGTGGCAACACATTTCCCCGCATAATACTTTGTTTACCTGTCAATGCTCCAATTGGATTAAAAATGAATAGCATGACCCGTGCTTTGTGTGTGGGCTGCCTGCGTGTGCGGTGTGAAGTGGGCTGGATAGGACTGCTCCTCTATTCATGAGACTGAATAATGAATTAGTGCTGGTACCTAAGGTGAGGCAAACACAGTGCCATGCCAAACAGACCTGCTCTAGAACCACTTCTCTCGTCTGCAACTCCTAGCATCAATGAAGTGCTGCAGATACTTTTCTTCACATCACTAACACATACAAGAATCCAGAAAAAGCTCACAAAACTAGAAATGTGTTGAATACAAACTTTAATAATGATGGGCATACAAATTATCTTTGTTTTTACAGTCGGAGTGAGCGATTCATTTCTTCTGATTTGAAATGCAAGCATGCTCACGTACACTGATACATTCACACTGTAGACACACACACACACACACACACACACACACACACACACACACACACACACAGATGATCTTCTGGCCCACAATGCTCACTGGATTGATACATTCACACTGTAGACACACACACACACACACACACACACAGATGATCTTCTGGCCCACCATGCACACTGGATTGATACTGTACATTCACATTGTACACACACACACATACACACACACACACACACACACACACACACACACACACACACAGATGATCTTCTGGCCCACCATGCTCACTGGATTGATACATTCACACTGTAGACACACACACACGCACGCACACGCACGCACGCACGCGCGCGCGCACGCACGCACGCACGCACGCACACACACACACACACATAGATGATCTTTTGGCCCACCATGCACACTGGATTGATACATTCACTGTAGACACACACACACACACACACACACACACACACACACACACAGATGATCTTCTGGCCCACCATGCACACTGGATTGATACATTCACACTGTAGACACACACACACACACACACACACACACACACACACACACAGATGATCTTCTGGCCCACCATGCACACTGGATTGATACATTCACACTGTAGACACACACACACACACACACACACAGACACACACACAGATGATCGTCTGGCCCACCATGCTCACTGGATTGATACATTCACACTGTAGACACACACACACACACACACACACACACACAGACACACACACAGATGATCGTCTGGCCCACCATGCTCACTGGATTGGGGCACACAGGTCTTGCTCCAGTCTGTAATTTTCTCTTGCCTAACAGAGCCATTGTGGTCAAGCACATGGGCGGACGCGATAATTGCACGCTAAACTTATGGTCAAGCTGCAATTTGGAAAAGGCCACTTCAAGACAGGAGAAACATACAACTTCACAGGCGGTGGAGGAATTCCTGGAAGACTGTGTAAACCCTTGCTTTGTTTGGACTGGTGTTTCTTTTGGCTGACCAGCATATCCTAAAATACACAAGTTAGGCTTTGACTGCCAATTTGTACGTTATCCTTGATGGAGTTGATTACACATTTCAGAAGTTGTAAGTACAGATCACACACCAGCTAAAGCCACAAAGTGCATAGAAAAACATCAGAGTCTCTCAACTAGAAAGACTTCCAAACACAGCGCTGACTGCAATGAAGGGGGGGGGCATAACCCAATCAAAGAATCCGCATTCAAGGCTCTGTCCAATTGGCATTAAGGTAACTAACAAGAATCACACGCTGGCCATTTGCCTTTCAGATGACAGACTAAAGGTCACAGTGTGTGAGGTTCACACTCTAAAGCTGGCCTGTTCTATGCCAGAGGCCAGGGTAGTGGGATCTTATGCAATTTACCACGAAACTACATACTAACCGTTTCATCAGGACATTAACAATCTGTAACTTAGTGTAATGTGAGCCAAGTGTGGCTCTCTTTAAAACGTCTTCCTGGTACCAATAGCGTCTTTTCCACTGTAGAACAAAATAGGACAATCAAGTCAAAGGAGAAGCGGAAGGGACCTTTGATGCATTCCTGCTGGGTTAACCCAGGGATGTTCCTCATGGCGCTGGGAGGGGCCATGCCCCAGCCACACTGGAGAGGTCATCAAGCAGACAGATTAGCGGCTGCTAAAGCTGTAAGATTTGCTGGGCTCGGGCTGCTTACTAACATAGCACACAAACACACACAATCACAAGCCATAGCACACAAACACACACAATCACAAGCCATAGCACACAAACACAATCACAAGCCATAGCACACAAACACAATCACAAGCCATTGCACACAAACACACACAATCACAAGCCATAGCACACAAACACACACACAATCACAAGCCATAGCACACAAACACAATCACAAGCCATAGCACACACACACAATCACAAGCCATAGCACACAAACACAATCACAAGCCATAGCACACACACACAATCACAAGCCATAGCACACAAACACACACAATCACAGACACATGCGTACTTAAGTAAGTGCACACAAAATCACTCAAAAATGACAACAATAATGAACATATATGCAAGCTACGTATGTATGGAATATAATACAATATTTATCAGGCAGTAACATCATAAGACCACTTCCAATTGGTTAGCAGTACTATCAATGAATTATGTAACTTTTAAAAGAAAAGTGCTTTATAAATGAAGATTAGTTATCAACTATATGTATTAGCAGCCACTGGTTGTTAGGTGTCAAAAAGAGGTTTGAGCAACCCCCCTCCCTCCCTCTACACTTGGCTCCACATTCACCCAATAAACACATGCAAAATGAATCTCCTCCAACACACAAAGAGACTTGGCTGTGTTGGGGTGGGAGGACAGTTGGGGCTCTAAACAGGGTCAGGGTCAATAAGGGGACATCTCCATATAGCAACTAGTGAGCTGCCAAGGCCAAAGCCAAACATGACAGCTGTGTATGGCACAGAATGTCTAGCTAATTTGTTGTGGACCATTTTGAACTTGATGTCAACTAATTTACATAATGCCAGTTATGCTAGTCCAAAGTAGTGTTTACAGTGAAACTCTGACTTCATCACTACCAGACTTTTAATGGAAAGGAACTGAGAGGTAAAACAAATCAAAGTTATAGTGTGTCATATGCTCAATGGTACACCTTATGATTAGAGAATAATATTAGATATTGAAACATAGTATTAAATCAATTGATATTAAAAAAACAAAAGCTGGATCAATGATAATTAAGATTGATGTACACCTTAACCTGGGCATCAACTTGGATAACCAGTTGGTGGAGCTGGCAGGGTTGGTGGTGGCAAGGTAGCAACAAGTAACAAAACAAAAAGTAACACAAACTGTGTTAAATTATTGAATAATGAGCCCTATGTAATGTTAATTGTAACTGTCAGAAATGTTAATGATTGATAAGAAGTGGTATGGCGCTCTTGCACATGCTTGATATGCCTCTGATAACATAAATCGGTTTCATATCTTACAACATGAAGTTATGGATGCCAGCATGCAACTATTTTAAAATAAGAGTATTTCTTTATCCTGTCGATAAAAATAAAATGCAACATTGAGTTGAGCTGGGTCCTCAGTGGCTTCTCCAATCTCAGTCCAAATGCCAACTGATTCGATGAATCATACAAGCAGATTTAATAGTTATACATACAATATGAAATGATTAAATCCACATAAATTCTAATTACAATATAATTCACACAAGTCTTGCATATTCAATAACAATCAGAGTATAATAATCATATTCTAAAATCACACACAGCAATCTGATTCCAGGCAACGGGGTCGCCTGTGAACTGCAGCTGTCCTAGAGACAGCAGAGGCAGCAGAAACGACTACCCAGTATTTATTTGTACACACAAACATGTATAGGCTAACTTTGACAGAGATATCACAACACAAAGAATCGACAGAAACCCGTGAGCCTAGCTCTAAACCAGCCTGCTAACCTTTGGCTGGAGACTAAAGGGCAATGTCCTGGTGGTGTTCTGGTGTCTTTGCATCCTGGTATCTAGAGGGAAGTAGCTTTCCATCATTGACGCCACTCAGATTGAAATGTCAAGCCTGAGTTTAATGGTGGAGTGTCCCTTTAATTGTGGCAGTCTATTGGGGTATGTGCCCTTAGGCATTATCATATTAAGGTTCCTAGTTTGGCCAATTACGAATGACCCCACTAACAAAGAGAATTTAAATACAATTTACGTTTGTGTTTAAAGAAAGAATTTGAACCAGGGTGTTACTTCCATACTTCAATTCATCCTTAATTTAGTCCATTATGACATTTTTGTTGTTCGCTTGGATGGCTTGGCCACTGTGTAGGTCCCCTGTGCAGGCAATAACATATTCATGAGCGCAACTACAAGTAGCTGGCAGGACATGGCAAAGGAAAATCAACTGGCGCTTGCTCTCTTAGCAGGGGACCAACCTAACAACCTTTTTAAGACGCCTAGCCTTACACTTGACTGTAAGTAGAAACATGTTGAGTGCATCTGTAACGCAATGTCAGACCAAACTATGTGGCTTGTCTACAATTAAAAATAAATCTTGCTGCCTTTAAAAATAAAATAAAACTTGTTTATTTTACAGTCAACCCTCCATCCAATACTGTATGTAGCAAGTTGTTTGCTTTGGTCAAATGGCTATGGAGATTGGGGAGGCCGTTGTCCAGCTCAGGTCAGAATGTGGCTTATCACACTTGCCTACTCCAGGTCAGAGAGGCCAATCTCTTGCTTTATTACATGGAGCCCATAGACTCTCCTTAACAAGCAACTAGTCCTAATATGTCAACAAGCAAAACAATTAGATAGTCAGAAGATTAGCCCTTTGTATTTCCACCCTCCCCAACATAACTACAGTAGTGCTAAATCATATACACAACGCGGCAGATAAGCAGGAAGCATAATGTTTGCATAACATCACAGAGAAATGGATGAATCCATATTACAGGCTGGATGTGTCCAGCGTTCACTACAGCAGGCGTGTAGACACACAGACATACCCACAAACACACGCCATGACCTTGCACTCTCCCTTTTTCTCTCCACTGTTTACGTGGGAAGTGGGATGGCTCTGCAGCCAGTTTGTTGTAGCGGATCCAAGAAGCAGTGGAGCACCTAGCTTAATCAAACATGAGCCCAGGGTCGCCTGAAGCTGCACCATGTGTGATATGTAATTATACAGTCTCGCAGACCACCACACAAATAAAGACTTCCTCTGCATATTTCATGACATGTCACAGCTGTGGAGAAGGACAACCAAACAATGATGTGAGACGTTTGGAGTCATCTCTGTTCTCATCTCCTTTTATTAGAATTTATTTGAAAGTCATTTCAGACATTGTTATACAATTTAAAAATATTGTTTTTGATTTGACAGATATGCTTTATAGTCCATCCACTCCTATTGGGATCATTAGGCATGCAGACAGTCTGTTATTTACCAGCTCCACCCTTAGCACCAGCCGGTGTCCAGGCCTATTGTAATTAACGTGTCTGATAATGTGACAATCTGCATTCCCCCAACCCCCCACACCAAAATATCATAATCTCTACACTCCTGGTCTGCTCCAGTTGAGTGAGTGTTTCAGGCCAGAGCTTTATTTTTGGAGCTTTTCACAGAATTAATAACAAATGAATCCCTGATGGGCTGCGGGGTGTGTCCCACCAGGCATCTGTCGCTTTATTCCAATGATATTGACGGTGGCAAAAAGAATTGGAGCTGACACATGCCACACATCTGCAACAAGCAGACTTCTCCATTCTGGGTCAGGATTTAACCTCTCTCGCATTTGATACTGGACCATTAGTTTGGGAATAAATCTGCACCAAACATAGGAACCATTCCAAAACAACCAGCATAATTCTGCAGTATAAAAGTGAGACATGGAGCTAAACCAATGTGAGGTTGTATGAAGGTATGACAAGACATACAGGTTGTATGAAGTATGACAAGGTATCCAGGTTGTATGAAGGTACAGTATGACAAGGTATCCAGGTTGTATGAAGGTACAGTATGACAAGACATCCAGGTTGTATGAAGGTACAGTATGACAAGACATCCAGGTTGTATGAAGGTACAGTATGACAAGACATCCAGGTTGTATGAAGGTACAGTATGACAAGGTATCCAGGTTGTATGAAGGTACAGTATGACAAGACATCCAGGTTGTATGAAGGTACAGTATGACAAGACATCCAGGTTGTATGAAGGTACAGTATGACAAGGTATCCAGGTTGTATGAAGGTACAGTATGACAAGACATCCAGGTTGTATGAAGGTATGACAAGACATGCAGTCGCATCCGGGGCATTGCCACTCACAGAATGCTACTTATACAACAAATGGATACTGTATGAAGAACAGCTCTAATCTGGATCATTCACGACGACAAATCATTATTAATGCTTTTATTGACAGTAAATTACTGTGAGTGGCAATGCTTGAATATGGATTTAGCAACTAATGGCAAACCTTCCCAGATGACTTCCAAATATCCTCCCAAAACGTTTTTCCATTCCATGTTCCCACATCATTTAACTCATACTTTCATCCAGGGTTACTTGCACGCTCAATGAGATTTTTGAAAGGAGATGGGATCTCACTCTGAGGAGAGGAGTGTGGGGACAAACTCTGAACCCCTGCGGTGACCTTTCCTGAGGATTGTTTGCAGCAAACTTGGCGGGTCATTATCTCCGCACAAGCAGTGTGAGGGCTTCACGTGGCACACGGCTCCTGTCTGGTCCATGCTGAGGAAGACAAGGTCTTTACACTCTGGCTCTTCTTGCTGCAGGGGGCCTGGCCAGATGCCTTGCATTCGGCCAATTGCTCGCTCCGATATTAACCTCGCATGACAGCCAGCTTTTCCTTTCTGCGCATCCAAGCAGTAGACAGATGGGCCTTAAAGGTGGGCCACATCATGTGTGAAGTGTGTGTGCGTGTGTATGTGAGTCTTTGTAACACAAATGGAAGTGGGATGACAATCTACTAAGTAATAACAGAGACACCTACTATTCATTGTTCAGAAATGACTTTGTTTACTGGCAGGTGCTTTGTTAATAAGCACAGGTAGTTGTTAGTCCACTGACTTCATCAAAGCAGACTCAAGAGTGCCAAGGCTTGGTTTTATTAGACTGTGAAGTAATGTATTGTGTATGACATCAAAACATTATTGCATGTTCGCACTTCATGGATGTATGTGAAGAGTGTCCACCCCTCTGCGTTTGTGTGTGTATATACTTATATGTATGTGCCTGTGTGTGTGTGTGTGTGTGTGTGTGTGTGTGTGTGTGCGGCGGAGGGAGGGAGGGGGGGGGGGGGGGGCAGTAGAGCATAGTAGAGCAGGCCTCTCAGCAGAAATTAATGAACTGAGAGTGACCTTGATCAATGATTCAAAGCAGGGAGCACCAGGGCTCTCCCTCCTCCACCAGCCTCAGCCCTGCCATTCATCACACAGCCCTGTTTGATCTCTGAGGCGGATCGCGTGTGCTTCCCCAATCAGGGGCCAGGGCCTTGTGGTGACTCAAGTCCACAGCACAACATACACAACGCACCACACACACACACACACACACACACACACACACACACACACACACACACACACACACACACAAAAGGCTCCAGCAGACCGGCTGCAATGGCAACCTCACATTTGTTAAGGACAACAGTTTTAAGAGAAATCAAGTAATCTAGAGTCCTCTAGTGCCAACAATTTGGTGGACATATACAGTATGTGCGTGCAATAATTTTCTACGCTGGTGATGGGTAGATAAATATGTCATCAAGATACAGTTAAGTTAATCAAACTGTACTCTTCAATTCCTTTAAACTGATTTGAACATGTATTGTAGATAATTATTAATTATTCAGGGACATTTAAAACTATTCATACAAACTTTGTAACATTAATGTAGCCATGACAATCTGATCCTTTTCCTTTACTTTTGTTGTTTATCCCTTTCCTTGGCTGGCTTTCCTTCTTCATAATTCATAAACTTGACTCAAGTGTGACTGTACAAACTATAAATAAACTGTGGAGCTGGCAGGCTGGCTGGCTGGCTGGCTGGCTGGCTGGCTGGCTGGCCGGCTGGCTGACTAGGGTGCTCGCGGTCTGTACGGCGAGTTCCATCTGCGGGCCCATGCCCCTGTCTCGTGAAAATTACGCTGCTGGTAGCACTTTAGTTTTAAAAGTTATTTTCTCTCTTGTCGCTTGAGTCCCAAATCTGCTCAGGTTACCCGGAAGATTGACAGCTCGCTATGGTACAGATTTTTTTTTTCAAGATGAATGTCCAACAGAACGCCATTTTTTACCTTTTTGCCTTGTCTACCTTTAAATCTTTCTGACATGGATTTGTGCCTTGTTTGTGTTTTGTTGATGCATTTGCTGAGAGGCAGGAGTTTGCATACTCACCCAAGCCCCCTTTAAGGATGAGTATATGTTTTACAGAACAAGTCAGTTATAATCACAGTTCTCTCTTGGAGCCAGCTCTGCCCTTTCCCCCCTTTTTTCCCTGAAGCGTTGTGGTGTTCAGTGCTGAATCTAGTTGAATGCTTCCCAAAAGCAACAGTGCCCTGTGCTAAAATAAAAAGCATATTTCCTTTACATGTATACATAGAAAATTCCAGGAAAATCAATTATCTACTTGTGGCTTCTTAAAGTCTCCATCTTTATTGTGGGCAAACAAGCGTTATTTTTCACAGTCCATAAACTGTGCTCCCTTCTCCACACAATCATTATGGTTCCTTCCAGTCCCAGAGAAAAGGGCGTCTGCAGAAAAAGCAAGGTACTAATTTCTCCCGGCTGAAGTGGCTTTAGTTGTCAGGGTAAATGGGAGGGTCAGTACAACTTTTATGTGGTGGCTTGAATGACAGCTGGCAGCTCCAGTGGCCAGAGGGCAGCCCCAGGCCTGCGTCAAAGAGGACCCGGTCACACTTTGGACACACAACACCCAACCCTGGATCGCAGCATGCACTCATTCAGTACTTTAATAAGTATATGCTTATATGGTCCATTAACCCTTTCAGAGGTTGTAAATTATATTAAGTCAATAAAATACTAATATGAAAAGTTGACTATGCTTACTTTCAAGTTGAGGAACATCCAAAGAACAAGTTAAAAGGGGCCTAGAACATTAATACACACTACCAACATACTTCGGTGCACATAATGACTGTTAAAATGTTCAATGTTGTTTAGTACTATTAATGCATGTTTCAGCACCATGTAACAATTCACTGATAATTAAAGCACATTTGGGGGAATTTATAACACATTTGAGGGAATAATAATGCCTCTGCCAGACAGCTTAGAGACAGAAGCTAAAACAAAGTACAGGGAGCGTTTTCAGAACGTTGTATGTCTTAGAAGTTTGTGTTGTCTTCACTGAAGGGTAGAAGGCTCATTTAACGCTCCTGTGTTCAAAAAGTATGACTCTACCATCCCTAACATAAGATCTCCTTACTCTACCATCCTTAACATAAGATCTCCTTACTCTACCATCCTTAACATAAGATCTCCTTACTCTACCATCCTTAACATAAGATCTCCTTACTCTGCCATCCCTAACATAAGATCTCCTTACTCTACCATCCTTAACATAAGATCTCCTTACTCTACCATCCTTAACATTAGATCTCCTTCTGCGTTACATCTTCTTCAGTTTTAGTGGCAGAGAATAGGAGCACCACATAGAACAATAGCAAGCCCATTTAGATGTAGGATGCATGGGAGCCTATTATTAGGAGGGTGTCACTAAGCAGAAGGTCAGAGAAAAAAGAGGGCAGAGGAGGACAGGTCAAAACGGAGGGGAGCCCAGGGACAAGGCAGAGTGACAGGAACAAGATTTCACTTTGTCTTGCTTCCTATTAGCAAGAACAGAAAGAAAACTATGGCTAGGAGTCAACAAAGTCACTGTATGAATGTAAGCAAATGCACAATTTCCTACCTAGGCAACAATGCCAGTCCACATTTCTGGATGTCACAAGCTGTTTCTCTGACAAAATACCTGCAAATAGGCAATAGTGTAACATAATATTTGTATCTATTTTGTTGTTTGGCTTCCAAGTCAGCATGTCCACTCCACACCAGTGACCTATGTTTGAAAAGTAGGCCACAAAATATACAGGGAAGAAAATGTCTCCCTCACCATGTGATTGTGCATATCTCTGGTGCATTCTCATCTCCCAGCTCAGCTGTTCACACAGATGGCTGCACTGATCTAATCACCATCTCTGATATCTTGACTTTTTCAAGCAGTGCACAGCTCAAGAAGTCTGCAAACGGATTCAGTCTAGACTAAAAACAGTTGTGAAAAAACTTTGCCGTATTTATGGATAAGTCATCAAAAACTAGTGTTCAGTTCATCTTGATGGGACCTTGACTAGAAACCTCAAAACTTTATTTACATTTTTGCCCTTTAAATATTAGGCCAATGATTTTTAGTACCAAGTAAATTAAACTAACGCTACAGAGAATATTTTTTTCTGAATGACCAGGGAGCACAAGATCAGTGCGTAATCGTTGCTTGATCCCCAGGATTTGGGTTAATACTGAGACTAGTAAAAACCCTTTAGGTTATAGGCTACGGCACAGGCATGAATAGTGATCCAGCACTCTTCCTTTGTATCGTGAAACGGAGCACTCTTCCTTTGTATCGTGAAACAGAGCACTCTTCCTTTGTATCGTGAAACGGAGCACTCTTAACGGAGCACTCTTCCTTTGTATCGTGAAACAGAGCACTCTTAACGGAGCACTCTTCCTCTGCATTGTGAAATGGAGCACTCTTAACGGAGCACTCTTCCTCTGTATCTTGTGAAACAGTGCTTGTTGGCCAACTGCCTAGCTTGCTTGTTGCTTATTCTTCTAAGAATGTTTAACCACCAAACTGTATGTATGCTTCAAAATGGACAAATATCACCAAAAAGGACCCCAAATAAGTTTGTTATACTTGCATGCCTTCATCACCACTAAAACAGGCCTTGCACTGCCGACTTCACACAGGGAGTGGTGGAGGGTAATGATGGGTAGGATGAGGTAGTCTCCACAGAGGATGTAAGGAGAGTGAAGAGGGTAGAGAAATGGGGTGGGAGAGGAGGGGGACCAGACCAGATGAATGAAAGCGAAGATGCAGAGCCTGGAAGCGTCCAGGGAGTAGTTGAAGGGGAAACAGTGTCCGTTTGTGGCCAGTGATAATACTTTCCATTGAATGGGGGCCCACTGATGGCTGATTCCTCCTGATTGCAGCATGGCGCCCCCTTGGCGAGCCTGGGCGCTGAAATGAAATCCACTGCTTTAGTTATAAATTATGATGCACCATAAACAACACCCCCACCAGGAAGACAAAGAGCCAGGGAGACACACACACACATGAACACAAACACAAACACACACACAAAGAGACTGAAATACTGAAATATAAAAGGAAAAAGCAAAAACAGACACAGAAGACAAAAAGAGAGAGACATTTTCTGAAGTGCTACAAAAGAAAACCTCAAACTAACAACAACAAAGTAAACAGTGTACTGTATGAGCACTTCAACAGAAAAACAACAACAAAGTTTCTGTTTTTTACATTTTTTGCACCCATATTCAGACAAGATTGTTCTTGATATATCGCATATGCTCCTTAGTCTTGTCACAGTTATTTTTCTGCTTTTGGGAAGTTACAGTTTCCGACTGTTACATATGTAGCCGATATGCTAAACCAGTTTCGCAGTGCCCCTGCTGGTGAGTGATTATATTGAAAATGTACAATACAAGTGTATTTGTGAGGGGAAGCTCAGGTCACAACCAAAGAATACAGACGGAATGGTCAGAAGTCAAGAGGACACACAATTCACCCAGGCTAGGGAAAGTTCAATGTGCCTGTGCACGACGAGTCAGCATGTACAAAGTCTTGTCTAATGTTTAACCCAGAAAAACAGGGCCAGTCTGGGTACCCTGATATCAATGTACAAAAGAGCTCACACACATCCCACATACAAACAATCTATAATAATTCATACATTCAGCTGAGCCTACTTGTAATCATGAGGGCACAAAAATAACAGTTTTTGTAAACATTTTAGCTGAATGAAGCAGCCAATTTGTTCCATGTGTTCCATGCATCCCCTGAAGCAAACAGGCACGTAAACAAAGACTCATTTTGGTGCTTAATACCATGTGTGTGTTTGTGTCTGTTTGTGCGTGTTCCTGTGTGGGATGAGCTGTTTTTCTATTCTCGCAAAGTTAGCTAGCCACAACACATCTGTAGCCAGATGACCTGCCCACACAATCCCTGGAGGGAAGTACCCTTTTGTCAATAGTTTACAAGACTACCCTGTAACAGAAACATTCTCAAATATGGCTGGAGTTGGTCGATCATGTCTGGTGGAGTCTTTTAAGGAGGGCGTTAGAAAATGTAGTGGGATGCAACAGTGGTGGAGACATGCTGTTTATGATGCGGGAGGGAGAGCTAGAGCGTTTGTCTGACGCCATCTGACCGCTCACATCAGCGAACTCATCCTAGTTTGTTTGGCTGTGTGTCCGGTTTAAGTGCCAGGTTTTGTCCAGGCGTGCCTCTGTTGCAGAGTGCTGTATAACGTAAAAAACTGCAGGGTTATGTGCAGGGTGGTGTCTCCCAACCCTAGAAGCAGCCAAAGCATTTAAACAGGTTAGGGAGGTTTGCTAATGCACTCAGCTTTGGGTAAGTTTCCAAAGCCTGTTTGTTTTTTTCTTGCAGGCCCGGAATAACAGTTGTTTTAATAAAGATGCTCCAATATGCTCCTTTCTTGCTTAAATTGCATAATATTCATCTTTATAATCTTTTGGTTGTTGATGCTAAAGTCTCTAATAGTATCTCATCATGTCAACCTTACAGTACAGTAACGGCCTTGCCCCCTTACATCTCCTCATCATCTCAAATATCTCATTGCTTTCATAATACCTTTGAGCGGATTATTTATAAGAAAAAGCTGAGGTTTAAAGGAGAAACACTTTATCTCAGAGTTTTATTGTAATAATGTCACAATAAAATTTTGTATGTATGTATGTATGTATGTATGTATGTGTGTGTATGTGTGTGTATGTGTGTGTATGTATGTGCGTATGGTGGTTGTTTTTGGGGCTGGGTTTAATTGAGAGTGTTAGTAGATTGATTTCCGCTCCAGAGGAAAGTAGTTGTGTATCCTGCATAACTCCCACACTGGCATGAATAAGCGTCAACATCAAAATATTTTTGAAACATCATCCTTACTCCACAAATAGATTTGTTCATAATATGTTGTCATTCATTGGACATTACTGATTTCTAAATTCAATGTTAAAAAACAGTAAATTTTGCCCTTACTCCATTCAAATCGACAGATACATTCACATTGTGATTTTTGTCAAGTTTTAGGAACGAAGCTCACCAGCTGAGTATTTTTATTTTCCTAAATACACTTTGAGCTCAAGAAAATGTTATGTGACATGCCACACTTGGGGCAGAAGTCTGCCTTTGGCATTATTGGAGGAAGAAGGAGGGGTTGTAATTCGGAATGGAGGTCAGCTAACTGCATCTTCCGACTGTCCAGACTAACACCATATGCTAGCCTCACACCATCAGATGTGAACAAAAAGTGACAGATGTCCACTTAAACGTTCCCCTTGAACAGTCTTTACTGTAGACAGCCTAACCTCAATGTTGCTGATACATATCAAAAATCTCATCAACAACAAGTATGTCAGAGGGTAGAAAAGCAGGTACTGTTAACTTTAAAGGGCCAGTATCAATGCCATTAAGACGTCAATGGTAGTATACTAAGTGTAAGGCACATTAAGAATCTTGGGTTAGTCTTAGTTGCACTTTCAACCACAACAGTACTCCACCAGTCTGTCAGCAATATGACTGATAATTGGAGTTTTCACGTCACTCCTCCCTAAGGGGTCAGACAATAATATTCTCCCTGACCTTTTGCCCTTTTTATGTGAACCAGTCCGTCCCGAGGACTCAAGCACATTTAAAGCAAAAAGCCTATTTAATATGTCAGTGTGGCTCGGCCCGTCTCCAGTGGCTGTGGCTCCAAAACCTCCTGGTCATTAAAGCTAATACACATGAGCCGCTTCAAGAAACACCCTATAGAACCTTAACCACACCACTCAGTCTGATAGAATCAGCACACCAGCAGGAGCAGCTGATTTCCTATTTCCTGAAGCCAGACGTAATAACGTTCACACACACACACACACACACACACACACACACACACACACACACACACACACACACACACACACACACACACAGTGTCTTATGGAACCATGGGTCTCTGGAAGGAAGTGGAAACCGGAGCTCCATTGACAGAGCCCAATACAGGCTTGCCAAACAGATCTTTGGAAATCACAGAAAGAAAAAGGCAGACTGTGTTAGTGTGTTTCTGATTAATCATCAGGTCAATTATTCAGCTGAAGGAAACATTCACATTTATTGACTATTGTCTTGTTTATTGACTACGTCAGAATAAACAAGAAAAAAAGACCAAATCCCCAACATCCCTGGGGTGTGTGTGCCATGGGGGATGACATTAGAAAAGTTCATAAAGTAATTAGACTTTAGCAGAAGATTCAGGGAAGAGGAGATGCTAATAGTAGTTCTGGCTTGCTGGTAACATTTTTGGAATCCATGCTTGTGTCTTCACCACTACAAAACAAAGTGATGAAAGTTATGCACTTACAAACAATAATATTGGTCAATGAAATGTGTTGAAATAGATTTGCTATTAGTCTTCAAAGGACAGTTTTAGGATCATGTCGTAAATAATTCAATATTTCTTTTCAGTAGCCTACATTTCAGAGTTTTTTTTAAAGGGGTAAACCCTTTAACAGATCGTAAGCCTTTTGAAGTGTAATGTACGAGTTAATCCTCTGGTCTATTACCAGGGAGAGAGGTTAATGTTTAAAAGGCTGTGTAAAACATGTGACCCCATGGCTCCATGGCTCCCCTGGGGCCTCCGCACCACACTCAAACACCCTCACCAACCGGATATGTAACCTTCCTCCTCCTTGAATAATAACAACAAACACCAATAACCACTGCATTACCTGGATTAACCGCTTCATGATTAAAAACCAGAGAGGGGGCAGAGGGTCGGGCCCAAAACCAAGAAAGTTGGACTTCACCTCTCTTGTTTTGGTCACTGCACATCAGAAGATTCCATAAAAACGTTACAGCGGCATGTAATTTTGGGAGCGCTTTCAAAGGGAGGTCAGACTGGTATGTAGGAAAGCACTTTGCCTAGGCTAAAACAACAATCGAGCGGGAGCTGCTATGGCAACATCTGGATCCAATTACACACTACATCCTCGGCAGAGCTCCCTGAAAAGGAGAGGGGGCGGGGCAGGCGGCGGACGAAAGCTGTGAGCTCAGGAGAGATGTCAAATGTAGGTTAGAAGCTTTATGGGACAGCAAGACTAAGATGTTTCATTAGAAGTTGCTCAGGGCCCAGATGGAGATCAGAAAGGTTCCCACACTGGCTGGCTGGCCACATGTCTGACAAGGCTCCAGTCTAGTCTCCCATTTTACTCAGGGATGAAGCAAAATCACGCTTGAGTTGGTAACAGGCAAACAGATAGATACTCTTAAATGTTGGAGATCACCTGTAAGATCTATTGTTAATTGTTCTAAAACAATTCCATACTCAAATATATTTTGTTGCCATTTTGGACGAGGTCTTGGAAATATTTTACATTCTGCAGGGTAATTGTCTAGTACCTAAGCTGGACTGGTTAACAGTTAAATTGAAAACAGTCTCTGTCCTCGTTCTGTCATGCTTCAGTTATAGCTGCTGCTACTGTACATACTCTTCCTGTAATGCACGTACCACTAAACCTAGTCACTGGCAAAACATACAGAGACACACTCCATGAGCCACACAATGCATGGAAAGTCTCATCATCTAAACTTTAATAAGTAATGTACTTCAGGACTCTGTCAAGAGAAGTTGTTGATCGACTCTTCTACTTGCTTTTAGGGATACTTGTCTTTGCTAATTGGCTGGACTTCTTATTATGTTTGTGGTGTTGTTTGTCGGGCTGTCTGCCATTTGGCCATGTCGTCACTGTCAAAAGTAACTCATACTCAGTTGACCTACCTGGTTAAATAAAGATGATGATTATAAGTACATTAACATGAACCTACAGGAAGTCTGATATACATATCAGACATGGAGGACTGGCAAGGAGTGAGAACTCTGGAACATTGGTTGTGCCTGTGAAGATACTGCCAACAGCATGGAGCAGAAACAGACACGGCCTGAGCCATGCTCTGCTCTCTGCTGTGGTGTACTGACATTTACCTAATGCGTTGGAGACAACGCAGGCGATCATTAGACAGCCACTGACGATGATGTGGTGTGACTGAATCTGTTTACTGCCTGCCCTCTAACCAGCCCTCCTCGCTACTTACACCCCACCGCCACCCCCGACTCCCTAGTAGACTCTCATATCCTAGTTGCCTGGAGTTTGGTTCCGTTTTTTGTGAGGAGCAGAATGAACCATGAGGAAAAGAAGGGGTGGGTGGGAGTTGGTGAGGTTGGGGGGCATGTCTCTTTTTTTGGCCACGGCTGCTATTTTGGTCTGCAAACCATTTGAGACTCACCAGGGAGAGCAGAATGTGCGTCTAAAGCCGGACATATTTTTTCATCAAGTAGTTGTAGAGAGGGAGACAGAAATAGTAGTGTGTGTGTGTGTGTGTGTGTGTGTGTGTGTGTGTGTGTGTGTGGCAGTTATTGTGCATCCATGCATGTGAACAGCCCAGGAGCTGGAGCATGGAACACCACAAGAAGGTCCAGGTCATCCAGACGTTCAGAACAGCACCATGAGAACCTGGACCGGGTGGCTGGAAGGGAATGTTGCGCTTGGCCCTCGTCCACCTGAATGCCTACAAGGCTAGTAACCACTTCCTCAACTCCCTTTGAAAAAAACAGCATGGCAACCCTCCCCAACATGGCAACGTACGTCTTTGTTAGCGCCAGCCGCCAAAGCTGTCAGGAATCCCACCACCTCCATCAGATGGCAACATGTCACCAACTATTAGGCCACCGACTGTGGGAGCTGTAGCCATAAATCAGCCTCTCCCTCTGGATATCTCAGCAGACTCCCACTCAGGGCCTGGAGCAGAGCCAGAGGGCAGAAAGGAGGATATGGGACATGGGGCATGGGATGTATGAGAAGATGCCTGGTGGATCCCACTGGGCTTCACTTGTCACACAGTAAACCATCCCTCAGGCCTGTGCATTTAAAAGTCTACGGTTATGCCTTAATATGGCATGAAATAAGACCAGTGTAAATTTAGGTTTACAATGCTAAACAAAATGAAGCAAAACTAAATTGTTGTAATGTGATTCAATATATGGGTAAACATGGCACCTTATTCATGCACATGGTACATCTGCCTGTTGGTTACGCTAAACCTAAAGCATTACATAATGTATGTGCACTGCCAATATGTGGGATAAGTTACATCTCATCTATCAAACATCTCTTCAACACCATTCTAACAGAAATGTGTCTGCACTCTCATGAAAAGAAGGGCTTAATCGACACGTGACAGCATGTTTAGGCATTTTGTCCTGCTAAATACGTCTAGATCTGAACTCAAGCTGCCCTGATACACTGGTGGTAATGGAGTGGCAACTGACAATGGGCAACATAACTGACAAACAATGTTCCACAACCAATAACCATCCAAATTGCATATTGATTCCCCTGGAACCTTGCCTGGCCCGATCAGAACACAAGAATGCAAAACATTTAAATAAATGCCAACACGGTTAGGGAGCTAGCTTGCTGCCAGCTAGCCTGCTATTGTCTTGACCATAGATATAGTAAACATAGAAATCTTATAGGCCACTGCTGTATGTCGCCGCTATAGAGCATGTCGGGGATGATGTATTTTTGTAGGCCAACCCGGAGGTTAGCAGCGCCATGGGTTCCCTCGACAAAAGCCTATGGGATTTTGTTCAAGATAATATTCACAAATGAACACCAACTTCATGCCTTTCGAGCCATAAATGCAATCGGCAGACGTAAAAAGCTAACTGTATGCTATAAACTAACTACAGATCCCATGACTTCAACGTCACCACCGCTAAGCTTCCAACTTCAATTTGATTTTGCGGGCTCACTCATGATAGCCTCTGCAGTTTCCAAACGGGACATCTACATATATCTATGGTCTTGACTTGCATTTTTTTTTATTTTCTAAATACTACGCTTATTACCTTATTCAATGTGCTAGCTATGAATATTAGGTGATGCTAGGTTCAGTTAATTTGACAGATTTCTGTCAAAATCAATTGATTAAATCCTAATTATGCATAGCTTTATGACTGATTGGTAACCATGGAAACATACAAAAAATTCAGTAGTAACAGTAAATAAAGATAGCTGAGAAAACATGCAGCCAACAGTCAACAAAGGTGTGTTGTATATACCTCAGCCATCAGAACAGCAACATTAGCCCGGCCGTGCACCGTCACGTAACCTCGGTTACACCAGAAAGGCCTATGCACTTGTTACCAACAGCCTTACCCAGCATGTACCTAGGCTAATATTTAGCTAATTGCAACGGGTCACTGATTGAAAGCAGCAGGCTTTTGGATAAGATAGTCTGCATAAAAAGATAAATGTCTGTTGGGGTGAAAAATACTGCTTGGAGTGACTAAGTGAAGGGCGGTGTGTGCAGGATAGCGGAGAAGTGCCAAGGGTCCAGGGCTGTGGTGGGGGACAGATGGCCCCGTGGCTGGAGCTGGCGCTGGACCCTGGCTGGACCCAGATGGATGGGGCTGGAGCCAGAGGGCTTCCACAGCTGCAAGCAAGATACATGTGGCTTTGATCAGCTCAGCACTATGCTGGCTTGGGTGGGGTGGGGTGGGTGGAGGTGGGGGTCTAAGATGGGCCTCTTCACGCTCTGCCGAGGTTGCCTCTCAAGCTTGCTGTCCTTGGGGGTTGGCAGAAGGCATCTGTCTACCGATTGGTGTCTGCATGGGCATCTTCACAGGAAAAACCTGTAGACCTGACCGCATAATTACAGCATTCATTCCACTCCCCTCCCGTTTGGTTTGCTCGGAGCCCTCTCTAATCAGAGACAGAGTGTCTCTAATTGGGGTCAGCCAAGCGGCATTGAGGAGCTGCATGGGACATCAGCCAGGGAGAGAAGAGCAGAGGGAAAGAACCAGGAGAACCACACCAGTACTCCACTAAGCGGCCCTGTGGCTCCTCACACACTACTGCATCCATCTTGTGCTCGCTTCCACACAACCATATGCTCTGCTGTGATTCCTAAATCGGGACAATTGGGACTGCTTGTGGACAGAGATGTTGTAAAAGGAGAAAGGTGATGGATGGGTTCATAACAAAGGAGGCAGGACAGAGAGAGAGAGAGCAGTGGTCAGAGGGGGTTCTGTGGGTCAGGACAGAGAGAGAGAGCAGTGGTCAGAGGGGGTTCTGTGGGTCAGGACAGAGAGAGCAGTGGTCAGAGGGGGTTCTGTGGGTCAGGACAGACAGAGAGCAGTGGTCAGAGGGGGTTCTGTGGGTCAGGACAGACAGAGAGCAGTGGTCAGAGGGGGTTCTGTGGGTCAGGACAGAGAGAGCAGTGGTCAGAGGGGGTTCTGTGGGTCAGGACAGACAGAGAGCAGTGGTCAGAGGGGGTTCTGTGGGTCAGGACAGACAGAGAGCAGTGGTCAGAGGGGGTTCTGTGGGTCAGGACAGACAGAGAGCAGTGGTCAGAGGGGGTTCTGTGGGTCAGGACAGACAGAGAGCAGTGGTCAGAGGGGGTTCTGTGGGTCAGGACAGACAGAGAGCAGTGGTCAGAGGGGGTTCTGTGGAATCACTGGGAGCTACAAAGCAAATGATTCATGGCTTTGGCTCCAAAGGTCACCACCTTCACCACAGGCGGATCAGAGCATAACACCGTCTGCAACACCTAACCCCCGGTAAAAAACGTTTTGCCCTCTCTCACAAATCTATTTTACGGCCCGTGTACAGAGACAGGGAGAATCTAAGGCTGTCTAACACCAAGACAAGAGCACACAGTGGAAGGCAAATAGAGGCCTCACTTTCTTTCTCTTCAACTTTCTCTTGGTGGTTAAGACAAAGCCTAAGATACTCTGTTTTTAAGTACCAGACAGTCTAAAGCAGAGTATAGGCTGTGTTTGCCCACGAGGTGTTGAAGCACATTTGTCCTCCTCTTTGTTTGGCCCTGTTGGTTGGGCTTGGTGCACAGGGTTAGGATGGCTGTGTATTCCATGTCTTGTCCTTCTTCAATGGCCCCCGTCTTGCTCCAAACTAAGTGATCCTTTAATTTCCTCTGCAACTCCTCTGGCCTGCGGCAGGCACTGGGAGCCCTGTGGCCCCAGATTGCATGTGAACTTCACAGCTCGCCCTGCAATCTGCCAGATCTTCTATCATAACACAGGCATGAACAGGCACTTCCTGTCTGGGTCGGCCTTTGCGTGAGATGCCCCTTGGCTGGATCAGGCTTCCAGACCCTAAAAAGTATTATTTTGGTAAAAAGCTGCATTTTGACACAATCCACACACACCACATGCACACAGCCCTGCCATGCACCTAATGCCAACCTCATATCCTCCATATTTACCTAACCCCATCCAACTCGTCTGAGAGGAGCACAATCAGGAACTGATTTAGAACGTTCCCTAATGATTACCAAACTAGAGGGAATCGCATTGCGCCTAATAGGGCTAAACATGTGTTTAGGAGACAACATTAGCAATCACCACTTGACCCATTTAAAGAGCCTGTGCCTCCAACGTCCCCTGCTTCAGTAGAAGAAAACACACTTTACATGTACAATCAACAAAGACCATAAGTTGGTTAAAGAGGGAATGCAAACCTTTTCCTTTTTAGATTTTGGAAGAAATGCTGGAAGTAATGCATACATTATACATAGTCACTAAAACTGCTTAAGGATTTGAAACTATTCAAGATTTAGTAGTACGAAACAGCAGCACCAGTACTTTTTATTAAAAGATACTAAGGTAAGGAGAGTTCCTTACATACATTCAAATAGTTGATGCATAGTTTTTTTACAAACACACTAACCTTATTAAATATTAATGTCATACCTAATGTGTGTGAGGTATCTATCTTTTATCAATATGCTATTAATCTTACAGGAGTGAAAAGCATAGCAGAATGAATTAACTTTGAGGCACAAACTGGTAACGTTAAAAACACTTAAACAAGGCAAAAAAAGAGAAAAGAAAAAAAAGGTTGCTGTTAAAGAAGTGTAATTATTGAAGTGGTCCATTCCTCCCCCTTTCTCCCCTGCTTAGGTTGAACTATAATAGCCTCCTTACCATCTCCTCTTGTATACCTCTCTCATCCAATGTGTCCACTGAACAATCAAAACCAATGTTATAGTGATCAAATGTCTTGACAACAATCTTGACTCAAATGAGAATTTAAAGGCTTATTACAAAACTTATTACACTCTTTCTCTTTCTCTCTCTCTCTCTCTCTCTCTCTCACTCTCTCTCACACACTCTTTCTCTCTCCCTCACTCTCTCTCACACACTCTTTCTCTCTCCCTCGCTCTCTCTCACACACTTTCTTTCTCTCCCTTCCCCTCTCTCTCTCTCTCTCTCTCTCTCTCTACCAGTACCATCTGTATCAAAGAGAATAACTGGGGGCTTAATGAGAGCAAGATAAACAAATTCTGTTCAGTGAGTGTTAAAGGTCAAAAGCATAATAATTCATTCAAGAGGTAGTTGAGAAAGAAAGAAAAAAAAACACTAGATAAACATTTTTCCGGATGCAATTTTCAGTCCAAGGGTAGATTTCCCAGTAGAAATCAGCAGCTTGGAGGAAATCGTTTAGCCTCCGTAAGTGCTAAATTGTATCCTGATTTTCCTGGTCTGGATTCATTTTCAGAACGGGTGGTAAGCGCACTGCAATCTCTCACCCGATGACTATGTAAACACATCCTTAAGAGGGGAGACCTAATCCCTGTGTGGCCTCACTTGCACAGGCTTATGAACAATGTTTCAGGATCTGAAGAGAGATATAAAAAATGGGGAGAACAGTGTGGTGGGAGAACATTACAGAGAGCAGAGACAAAGCAGAGGGAGCAGAAGCGCCCGTCCCAGACAGCAGCTCACTTCAAAAAGACAGGAGGAGTTTCTGTGATACAGAACGCTGTTTCAGGTTGTTCATACTGTTGGAATCATGGTCCAATTCTAGATATTGTTTCAAAAGCTTCTTCTCCTAGTTTAGTATGATCAGAACCTCTACCAGAAGAATATGTTTTATAAAGAACTAGAAATGCATTTAGTTAAAAAATTTTACGTGCAACATGCATTAATTAAATAAATAAATCTGGTTGTTGCTACCAGCTATTTGGGGAGCCATATAATGGAAACAATTTGCTAGTTTTGGATGTGCCCAAAGGGAAAGCTATCAAAAAGGGACTTCAAACTTGAAACTACTAATGGGAAAGTGCTTGGTAGCCTGTTTTGGGATTGCTTGTTTGAGTTTTAACCCTTGTTTGCGTGTTTTGCTAATCTAGTGGATTATGTCCTGCTGACCAGTGTAAGTGACAGGACAGAGTGTCTGGATGGGGGCAATAGAGACAGAGCAGTGGTGATAGTTGTGGTCCTCGTGGGTCTCCTAGGGGTGGTGTCTGGATGGGGGCAATAGAGACAGAGCAGCGGTGGCAGTCCTCGGGGGTCTCCTGGGGGTGGTGGCTGGTGCTTGTTATATCGATGCCTCTCAACACTCAGCCCAGTAGCACTGATTCTACACTGAGCTCATCATTACAAAGAGCCCAATTAGGAGAACGGGTCTAGGCATTGCTGTGAGGCTCAGGGGGAGTAGATACAGTTCAAGTCAAATGTCACTGACTGTAAATGCCAAGCCCTCACCATCATGCATGGATGAACAGTGCTACCACATTCGTTTGATAAGGGATTACCATGGTCTTATTCTCTCCAAATGTCCTGCAGCGTTGGACAAGAACAATGTTAACCTGCTTGTTTTAAGGAAATGTCCCAGGGAAATAATCAATCAATTACTATGAAAGATACAGTATTTCAAGACAGATTAAAGGACTACCAGTTTCCAACCTTTGTATCAATCAAATTAGGTTTTTTTTATCCTTCATTTATTTATTGAATGAAGTGAACCCCACTACTTCTTTTAAAATGACGAGATGTAATTGTTATTGTACAGTGGACCTCCCCCTCCTGTCCCCGCCCCCTGCTGCTGCCTTGACACTACTGTACATGCTTTATCCAAAACACATGTCTGCTTTCCTAAACCCTTCACATAATGGGCAGCTAACTTCAAGTGCCACATCCTTTTGTAAACGGTGGTGAAAGAGTAACTGAACACTGGCTGGCACGCCATAATAGTGCACACTGACAGAGACATTTTGAAGAACTATAAACATGACAATGTGTCAGGATCTTAGGTCCTTAAACGAGACATTAGTCTATCAACATTCCTACATGTGTGCATCCTGTTAGTTTATTAGAAACACATCCGGCCTTGCTTATTCCCGGGTTATATATACAGCAATTTGAGAGCTGTTGCAATTGGCTGAATTCCGATTCGCCGAGAGACAAAATTCTTCATTCGCACCAGTTTACAAATGAGATTTAACAGAAGCAGGGGCAACACAGATTAAAATAGAGCATTTTATATAAACAGTCATATGGTGGGCTGTAGGTTTTGGCTGTCTGGTGTGGGGAAAAATCTGATCTTTGTAAATCAATAACTATAAGACCAATTGTGAGGGAAATCCTTCACAACGTGTTACGTTTGAGGGCAATTGAGTTAATTGTTTGACAACACTATAATTAAGGTAGTCATTAGAGTGCTTGCTGAAACCAAATCCCACTTTTATATTGTGTAGGTACATTTCTTTGTGTGTATGCAACACACAATAACCAACAACAATTTGTATTTATTTGTTTTACTCTTGTAACTCTATCATACAATCAATCACCATTACAATTTAATGCCCTGTATTATTATGGCCTTAATCATACAGTTTCTCTTTACAAATTTCACTTCATTTGTTTGAATTCCTTAAATTGTATAAAAAGAATTGGACTGTAAAATATTTTATTACTTATTATTATTTTTTTCAATTTTCACTGTATTTAAATACATGAAGATTTGTGTTCAGACTTTCATATAATTTATACTTTTATGTTTTAATGGATTTACACGGCATATATAACACACAGTTAAGGTAAATTTGATATCAATTTCTAGCTTCAAATAAAAACAATTAACAATGGAATACTGCCAAACTAAATTATAAAACGAAATGCCACACTGATTGAGTTGAGAAACAAAGAAACAATAAACAATAAACAATAAGCAATAAACAATAAACAATCAAATAGATTGCTTCCTGCATTTGGTATTTAAAATGCACTGTTAAGGTATCTTTCGTGTGAAAACTCTAGTTGAGACAGAAGCACAGAAGCACAGGGCCAGCACACTGCATCAATTAATTGCTGCACAGATCTGATGATCTGAAGATTCTTTCTTCTTAACGCTGAATGACACGTAGATATACATAGCCTGTATCTGCACACTGCAACATCACTTTATGATGATTTGGCATACCACGTAGTATAATTAGAAAAGATTCAGGTTACCCTAAATAATCAAACTACTGGGTGCAATGGGTATGCCCTTACATAAATATGCATATTTGAGAGGAAACTTTCAACTGAAATGAGCAGCTAAACTCAGGCCTTGAGTTCATCCTTGAGTAATTTTTAACCGTAAAATAAATGTTTCAAGCATCCTTCCTGACAATCCTGGACTACAGAGATGGGTTTAGAAAACAAAACACTTTACAACCACTTGAAAACGTTCACCAGAATGTCTTGCGCTCCATAAAAGCAATAGAACTCCTTTGTGTCTTAAATGAAGAGGTCTGTGTGCCCTATTTAGAGTCATCAAAACGTTCATGCATGCAGCGTGCTGGAATCCTCTTCGCACTTTCTCCAATCTACCAATCAATGTCTGGCATTTAGTCACATTCTTTCAGAAAGAAAATACTTCAAAAATGCACATGGAGATGTAAACTCCGGTAGCATTACTATGTAGTTAGTAGTTGTAGCAGGATTTTGTATGTCTGTTATTTCTTTATAAAACTAAGATTAAAGCTATTCAGATTCCACTGAAATGTTTTTGAACATAATGCATTCCTTTGCATGATAACCTTTCTTAGTGCAGAAAATAAACCTCTCAGAGATTATCAGAGTCAAGGAAGTTGTGTTGTTGGTAGACCTACTACAATTTCCAAGCCTACTCTCCCACCTTTGACTTCCTCCATGCTCCTTGATTAAAACGAAAGACTCCGAATTGGCTCATATTTCTTATTGAAAGTCTTGAGTTTAAAAATGTGCTTTGATCAGCTCATACAGTCTACCCGAAATTGTCAAGAAATTCTGCGAGGGTCATAAACAGCCAACATATTGTGGTGTGATGACAATAGAACAAGGTCCTATGAGAAAAATATATACTTTCTGAAGATGTTGTATGAGGCTATTTAAATTAAATGTAAATATTATAATTTAATATCTTCAAGAAAATATATTCGTAAGCTAATGTCAGATGCCACAAATCTTTTTGTATATATATTATGTAAGGTAGCTTTCTCTAATAATCCATTGTAGAGTAACTACATTTGTTTTCACACATCAAGAACACATTTAGTCAATGGTTTCTTTTTTTGTTTATATAAGTGATTTTTTGTGCAAGAAAGTAAATGATAGCAACCTATTTCTAGTTGTTAATGACTGCTTACTGTCGACAGTTGTGCAGAGCATAATGAAAGGCCCCACCCAAAAGAAAGCCAGAGTTAGGTGGAAGTCACCAGACTGACAGCATTCTAATCATATTGGCTTATGAAACGATCTTGCCGGTAAACATAGCAGTCTAAAATAATACCAATATATAGTAGTAGACTTAAATTCCTTAAACCGTAAAGGAAATGAAGCCCTATTAAATTGTTATCTACTTTCTGTTTTTGTAGTTTTCAATAACAAAAAATAAAGATAAAATAATTAAATTACTTTAAAAAACAACAACAATGTGACAAATGTATTTGCATTGAGTTGCATGGCATTGTTGCATTGCAAGTCCAATACTCTTCTGAAACTTAAGCACTTTTAATAGTTCTGCTTTGTTTGTTTATTTTTGCTGACAAAAGTAAAGATTAGTCCATGTTATAGTGATTGGTAACTATATATCTGATTAATATAATACCGCAAGGTAGTTTTACTAGTAACTACAAAAGGTAATAAGTTTGTATACTTTCTCAGTCAGTTAGAAGTAAGATCTCTCGGCTAGCAGAAAAAAGATTGAGGTTAGAGTTAGGGTGTGTAGTAGTCTGAAGAGTTTTCTAAAAAGCACAAATCAAATTCAGAAGAAGGACACAAAAGCTAACTACATTTCTTACAATATTTGCTATATTCACCCACTCCTGTTTTGGAACAGAATAACATACAAACATTACATCTATTCTTGTTAAAATTAAGCATAGTTATAATTGAAGATTTGCTGGCAAATTTCAAATTTTTGAATTGATTTCCCAGACCTCTCTTCCTTGATTTGACTCCAACCCCTACTTGAAAAAGAAGATAGTTGCACTTTTGCTCAAACACACAACACACACTTTAATATACTTTTTTTGTTGTTGTTGTTGTATCATATTTCTAAGGTTGTATAATTTACACTTATTATGTACAGTTAAAACAAACAGAGTTTCAATTAAATGTAAAACATTTTTGACTACTAATTGCTCTGCCTTTCGTAAACACCTTCAGACAAGATTTTCTCACCGCGACTTCAACCAGGAACACTCCAGTAGCCAATGCACATGACAACTCGGGTCAAACATTCACAGAAGTGTTTGGCTAAGACAAAACAGATTCAATCAACTCAGCTAGGCATTTTAACTGCATTTTAACCTGTAAGGAAGATTACATCAAAGGGCTAAGCAGTTCATCTCTCTGATGTAAAATTACTTTACAAATGAGCTTTTTTATTTGTCCTGTATTGTTAAGTTTATCAACTCTTGATAAATTTTTCCACAGTAAATAAGGCAGTTTAAAACGTTTTAAAACTGACAGTGATTTTCATCTATTCCTATAGGTTTATGTTTTTGTCAGGATGGCAAGCTGCTTCACAAAATACATTTAGATATTGCCTTTTATACTTTAAAAGTAATCAGACATCATGATTTTATTAAATTACAAAAAGTATATTACTAATTATTATTATTGTTATTAGGACATGTATATGCTTATTTAAGTTTTTCTCTTTACTGTGTGTATGTATGGCAGACAGCCCTTATACTTAAACAATAGTATTATATCTAAACATATCTTGAGGTAAATACATTTTTAAGTGCAAATCCAAATTTTAAATTAACTGAAAAAGATTAAATGGCTTGGTAATTAGATGGATCACACATTCATAACATTCACAATTTTATTACCATTACTTTGTAAATACACAATAAGAACGTCCTTAGACAGGATACGCTAGCATCAGAACCAAATCATTATAACCAGTTATAATGTAATGTTAAGGAAACTCATCTTTTTATTATTATTTCCTGTTTCTAGACAGCTTCCAGTGCGGACAAAGCATGGGCCTTCCGCTCCCCAAGGGCCCGCACTCCTCACCTCCCCATTGTGGTGGAGGCTGGGTGCCTGCCGGGCAGCATTCGTTAGGGTCAATCAGTCTTTTGAATGAATAAACAATAGGCTGCTCTGTCCCTCTCGCAGCCAGGTGAGCTGATATCATCTTCCCAAAAGCCGAAACCCATCTGCACAAATAAACGCAGACAGGAAATGACCTGCCAGGGCTCAGGGCCTGCTGTGAGATAGGGCCAGGGTGAAGAAGAACACCACCACTATCTCACATCTGGGGAAATCACGGAACCAGTGGTGTCACTGAAGACTCACCGCAGCTAAGTATTGATGAAAAATGTCAGTTATACTGTATGCTGTATGCTTACACATGATACACAGAATATTGATATTCCATGTACTGGGTTCTCTACTCTCGTTATGAATACATTTTGTAAAAACAGGAAGTAGTTAAGCATGGTTATCTGTTTACACTTTAATTAGTTGATATGCTTGGGAGAGAAGCAGCAAGTAAACAGCACAAAGGCAGCACATCCTGTCTGATCTTCTGCCTTCATTTGAACCGATTTCATGCGTGCCATGGATGCTATAAATCATTACATGTGTTGAAGCGATTTAGGATCTTCCTCCCAGAGGCACAGTGAAAACAGTAAGACCAGAGAGAAACAATAAATCTAGGCGGCTGCAAGGACGTGCTGAACGCATTGATGGCAATCTCAAAAGGCAGAAGACCCAGGAGAAGGGAGATGGTGCACGGGAGATAGAAAAGCCAGCACCGCGACCTTCAACCCCCAGTAGCCCCCCACCAAAAGAATGGTTTCTTTCATCGCACTATCACAGAGAATGTGACAGGAAAAGAGCGGGAAGGCAGAAAAATAATCTCTCCTAAATAAGCACCTGAATCGCACCTTTTCATTCCATTGGTGAAGAATGGGACAGTGTGGGGACGAGGTGGTAGGTGGGCTGCCAGGTGGCACTGTGTCTGTTGACTCGGACAGAGGTGCAGGAGGTCAAAGCATTAGACTCATATCAGTGTTGATAAAAATGCCTTTCTTGTCAATGGAGGTTCTGTTAGCCTAAATGTAACTACTATCTGCAACAACAAGCCACCTTTATGCGCGGACAGGTAATTACAGGCCGTGGGTCAGGCTGGCCGAGCTGTATTCATTACTGGGGGGTGGGAGATACTTCTGCCAGCACCTAAGCAGCACAGCACAGCCCCGGCCTCCCCAACCCGGCCATGGAGAGTGAATGCTGGGAAGAGAAAGCCCGAGTGCCTGCTGCCTTGGGGGCAGGGTTACCTGACGCTCCCACAATGAGCCACCTGAAGGAGCCACACACACACACCTTTACACCTCACCTCTCAAACACACTACTAGCATTGTCTACCCCATTCCTCTTCCAACACCACTAACGGAGTCATTTGAAACTGTCTTTGATCAGGTGCTGAGAGGCTATGCCTTGGATCGTAAAACAATCCCTGATGATGGTCATGCACACTGGACAATATTTATCCCCAGTAAATAGGAGGACACAAACACTTGTTATATTATATGAGATGAATGAGTCACTGTGTTCCTATCATACAACACCTGTCTGTTGGTGGTATAAACAGATGGACACATTTCAGAATCAATAAATAATACAAAATGTATACAAGACATACAAAATTTCACAACTGACTTCTACTTTACAATCACATTAAACATTCACATGAAAATAACTTACATGTTGACCTTTTGACATAGGTTTTAGTTATAGCTATATATGTTCCTAAATAACTAATAATTATTTAACCTTAATAGTATCCGACAGTATCCACAAAACGCCAAGCAGTAAGTTTTCTGTAAAATAATGTGATTTCTTTAAACACAAAGCTGTACTCAGCTGCACAACATCAGTGTGTGTGACAATGATAAAATAAGGCTCCCCTATTGCCTCTCTACTAAATCAAATCAAACCCAAAGCAATGGGATTTCCCTTTTTACAATCAAATCTGATCTGATCTGTAATCACAACTTGTCGTCTGCCTTGCCCATATTCGAGGAGGCAGTGGCCAAAACACCGGCTGGTTTAAACAGGAAGTAGGTTAAAAGGCCTGCCGCAAGTCGCCACCACCGTGGTTAAGATCCCTGGGGACTAACATGTGTGCGTGCCCTCGTCTGGAGGTAAGACGTTGGGCGATGCTGCTTGATAAGATGCGGCGCCATGCTGGTCAGACCTCTGAGCCCATGAGTAATCACACCCAGACTGATAAGAGCTGTACAGACAGACAAGGTATCCACCAGAGTGCCTCCTAATCTGACTGAGATGGGACGGGAAGGCCTGCAAGGTAGAGGGAAGGACTCTACTTTGAGACAGGTAATAAATGTTTACAGCCAACTTTCAGGACTACATGTTTTGAGGACATCTGTCCTTAGAAAAGACAGTTCAAGAAGTAAGATACACTGCGTGAAATGATTCATGCCACGCATGCAGTACATTACATCTGTATTACAGTTTGTAACGCTTCAACACTAATTTCAGAACCTTGTGGTAATCTTTCTAAACTCAAGACGGATCATCAAATTGCCCTTTTTCCAAAACCCTTACTTCAACTGCTTTGATACAGCTACCATAAACCTAAAATAATTGGTTCATTGAACATAAATCACTGGTTCAAAAAGACACAGCATAACATCAAAGTATTTCCATTTCAAAATACAATTTACAGATTACATTTGATTTGACTGTCCTTTAATTTTATAAAATGTATCTAACAATGAATAAAGCTGCTCAAAATGATAACTACGTGTTACATTACTCCTGATACGTAGCACTATGAACTCTGATTAACAACATTCCATGTTTAGATCATGACATTTCCAGGAAAGAGAGATCCAAAGACAACCATGGAACATGAACAACATTAACTGGATGTAATACAAATCACCATCCCCTATCAGACACTGTGTCTATAGCCCCATGTACCATTGTTCTAGACAACATTTACAGGTTTACGTTCACGTAGACGTTGACAGTATGTACATGCAGGCCCTTGTCATTGCTTTTGCAATACTGACAGAGCGTTACTGATGATTAATTGTGGTACACAAATATTACTGATATTCACAAATATTACGCAGGTTATACAGGTCCCAATAGAGGTCTAAGTGAGACGGAGGAGCAGGAAGAGGACATTGTGGTGAAAGGAATGACCGTATCCCTTCTGAAAGGTGTCCGTGGATCTCCATTGAGAGGTAGGTAGGGTCATGGTAGAGAACAAGCTTTTATATTTCAGTCAGTCAATTGAGGAAGGTGTTTTTATTTGATCTTAGTTTGTGATTTTATCTCATACAGTAAATACATTTGATTTTACTCTATAACTTTATTCAGTGATTATTCAGCCCACTGTTTCTCTCCTACTTATTTTTCAGAAAAGCTTTTCGAACCATATTGAAACATGTATCAAGTATTTTATACTTCAATATCATATGATTGTACAAACATCGAAACAGTGAAACTATGGGTATGTTGTGTGTGGGTGGCCTAAACTATTGTTCTTATGGAATCTCATCATGAGCTGGTTATTTGAACCAATGATTCTGCATTTGCAAGGTTTCTTCAAAGACATGAATGCAATATGCAAGTTTTTTTTTTTTTTTTTTTTTTAAATACAACCGCTTGTGTTGTAAGTCCTGATGGTTTGAGGTGTTGTCTCTAAGGTTTAGAAAAATTACCACTAGGTTGTGTTGAAGCGATTGTAAAAAAAACCTCTTATATATCCAAGGGCAGTCCACCCACAATTAACAAAACGTACTAAACCTTGACAGGTAACTAAAAGACCTAATAATGGAAACTGGGAACCCCAAAATACATTGGTAAACAGAGATAGATCAATTTTGAAATATTTACAAAAAAATTGGATTGTACACTTCAAAAGCAGGTTGAACAATAATGAAGCAATAAACACATAGGAAAACAGATTCTGATTTGCTTTATGTGTAAACATGACGATGAAGATAATAGTGTTCTACCCAATTTGAGAGTTTACAGGAGCCAGTCTGCCAATAGCCAATTTCTAATTACTAAACCTACTTAATCCTTATTGATGAACATCCTCATTTTATCTATTCAACTATCAGTTCAAGTTTCTGTGTGCTTTTTTCTGTGAAAAAAAAATCATCTCACAATAAAAACACTGTCATCTGGGAGCTGTGCGCTTTGGGTATTTTTAATGTGACCACTGGCATTCTAATAGGAGTTTAGATTGACAGTGCAATAAGGTTACAAGTAACATATTGATAGGGCCCTGGGATTTTTAACCACGGTGCTATAAACTAAACCTTTTCAGATAATGCAGTGGAACATGTAATAGGTTATATATCTATTGAACAGTGAAGTCAATAAAGAATCTTTGTGTTCTCTTTGGTGTGTTCTCCAAATGTTGTAGTGTATATGATAAAAACTGGTTTTACTTAAAGTTTACAAATAATTGATATGGAGAATAACTTATATGATTTAGGGGTAATAATTGGCATGACTGATTTAGTCATCTATTTGCTTTGTTTTATTAGATGAGGAAGTAATTAAAGGATCTGGAAAAAAACAAATGGACACGTAAATAAGCGCTTGCATGCAAGAGATATGTAGGCCTAGGCTACCGACACTAACCACCAAGAGATATGTAGGCGTAGGCTACCGACACTAACCACCAAGAGATATGAAGGTGTAAGAGACCGACACTAACCACCAAGAGATATGAAGGTGTAAGAGACCAACACTAACCACCAAGAGATATGAAGGTGTAAGAGACTGACACTAACCACCAAGAGATATGTAGGCGTAGGCTACCGACACTTACCACCAGTGTCTCGCAGGATCTAGGTCATTGCTACAAGTTAAGATGTGTAAAATACAGCTAAGAGATTATTCGTTGTCGACTGTAAACCGACATCCAGTGAACTTGTTGATGTGAGGGATTTGGACTTTAATGGAACACTGAGACTATGTAAGGCCTGAAGCCTTTGCACTAACACTGTCATTCTGGGAAAGGCAACATGTGTGCATTAGTACGCGCGCACGCACAAGCACACATTATTTTGAGTGCATCCCAGATTGTCTGTGAAAAAAGATGTATTAAATAATTAGTGCTTTAACTTCTTTTTTGCTTTATTACTCTGTGGGCTTTACTGTCTACCATGATAAGAACAGAAATCAGAACAGCAGCTTACTAACTGTTGCGGTTGTATTTGTATGATCTCAGCAGATGCGCAAATTAGGCCAAAGCGAGAGAGCAAAATACTGGGGAAAAGGAAGTCAAGAGAGAAAACAGAGGAAAAGGGATTTGGATGACTTTTTTTTCTCTTAACACCATCAGTGTCACATTGCCCTGCAGACAAACAGATGTCACTGTGTAGCGTTGGAAGTCAAATGATGGTTGTCTATCCATCATCTATGGTTGGGTGAAATATTTCTGCAAGTGCATGGCAGATGATGTCACTGAGGACTCCAAATGTTAAGACCACAATGATACAATTCTCTTCTGCCTTCATAAAAAGCAAAAGACATGACAGATTATAATGCCAGAACAGTCACAGGGGTTTTATCAATAATGCCACATGTTCACGCTTTTATCTGAGAAGATTTAAGTTTTTATTGAGGTTGACTCACAATCGGTTATATGAACCAGAGGAGAGAAGAAATAGGCCACAGGATTTGACATACAATACAATAATAGAAAATCCACTGAAATGATCAACACACTAGAAACAAAGTAATCCCATTTTTCACCATGGGTTAATCCATATGAAGGCCTCTGCTTCACTGTTCCTGGTTTTCTATCAGCCACATTGGACAATGGATGTGGTTCATCTTTGTATTTACACTAGGTGGTGTACGGTCCTTACGGGCCACGAAGTGATTAGAGTCTGAACATGAAATATTATTAATCATTTAGCTCCAAAAGAAATCAGGTTAATCATAGTGTTATAGTGTCATGCAGAACAGTTTGGATTGGTCAAAGTGGAGCTGAGTCTGGTCTTGTTTTTGTAATTCACTAAGGGGCCTTAATCGCTTCACCTCGGTAGCCCATTAAAATGTTTTCCTCTGATGAATAATACAAGTGTTTGGATTGTAAGAGGTGTCACAGATCTCCATAGGCTACATTTAGTTGCCTTTTCTTGACTTCCGTTGCCCCATAGACTCCACGTGGAGGATTTACAGCCGGAATTACATTTTTGTTGCTTAATTTTTTAAATAGTTTTAACCTTGTCCTTTTAGCACAATGATACCCAAAATGCCCAAAATGACACCTGTATTGAACAATTGTTCTGACCTGAAGCAAATGAGCTAAAACCAAGTCGTCCCTTCGGTGGAAGTGCCAAAGCTTTAATGAGGGTACACACACCCAAAATGTAACCCAAAATGTGGCTATGCTGCCGCCTGCCTATTTGATTAGCTCTATTAGCGTGTACTATTTCTACGCTTACAGCTGTCTTCAATCACAGCAAGCTATAGTTCCTTGATCTGACACATAGAGGGACCATCATGGCCTATTCCCTGGAATATCCTTTTCCCTTTAGGCTTTGAGCAGCTGGGCCCTTGCAGACAGGCAGCAAACTGCATCCACCCTGATGCATCCAGCCGGCAGGGATCAAACAAAGACGAAATTACACTAGTGTTGATCATCAGTGATTGAATGTAAAAAAGGCTTTAAAACAGAGCATTCTTACAGATTTGATCACCTTTGACCTGGCTGCCTCAGCTGTTCACCTCAGGGCACTGCGACTCTGCACACCACACCACTTAGGAACAACGCCTAGCTAATGCACGCTGAGTGAATTCTGTGGTGGTCAAATTTAGTCATCCTTAAGCATGTTCCGGCCTGAGGAGTTTTTTGTATGTGAGGGAAGGGTCAGAGGAAAGGCCATTTCACCAAAGAGATAGCATGTGCCTTTCGGACACACTAAAGGCAAGAGTTTGCGTCTCCGCTATAGCATGCAGATATCTGCACGTGTCCTTTTCAATACTGAGAGGTAACATGTGTTCCCCCTTGACCAATGGGATGATTTGTTTAGTTTACACCAATACACTCACATCGACCTTGTCAATGAATCAGAAGTTACTGCCGTTAGACTGAAGTGACTTTGGTAACTTCTCTGTGTACAGACCTGACTCTGTGCTCATCAATAAAATTGTACTTGACCATTGTCGGTTTTCTCTCTCTATTTAATTGCTTCGTTTCTGATATAGAGTTAAATTATCCATTACAATTCACTACGAAAAGGTAACACTTTATAATAACTTTCATTAATAACCTGCTATTAGATCTTCAATAAACTAGAATCTTATCGTAAATGTGTGATAATTATCTATAACTGTTATTTTGTTTAGTTTTTTGGATTGAAAACTTTGCATTGACATGAAGTGCACATTCTTGGTTTTCCCTGCCAGTGCAAAAGACCCTTACTGGTCACTGTACTAGGCTCTATTGTCAATTCACCTGGAGTCGGTCTGTGTGTCCTATGTGTGTAAAAGTCTGTCGCAATATGTTGGGTGAGCAAGTCTGGCGTAAATTGGCTGCCATGGTATCACTCTGAGTGTTGTGTTTGATAGCTGTCGGTCCATTTGTTGTTCGTTCTGTGTACTTAATTGGCAACCAATTTGTGTAAAGCGCTTTGAGTCTTGAGAAAAGCGCTAAAAATTAAATACAATTAATTATTAAACAGTAAAGTTCGTATGAGATGTCCCAAGTATACAAATGTATACAAATGAATAAGACTTGGTACTTTATGTATGGTGGAAAAATCTATATAGTTGGCTTCCACTTCTGAAAATATACTTCAGGAAGTGCATTACAACCCATGGAGAAATCCTTTGGACTGATACTTGCACTGATACTAGGCGATCATTCGGAACTTATCACAGAACAGTAGCGTTATGGACACAATGATCAACTCAACTCAATCAACACAACTCACAACCCTGCTATGAAAACTACATTTTCAAATGCGTTATGACTTTTCAATTTCTCTCAAGAGAAAAGGCCTCATGTTTGGACGAGCGTACAAACTCAGCAACTAAAGCGTCTGAACGTGACCCTGCCTCTGAAAAGAACTCACTGACTGTTAAGTTGTGACCATACCATTGAGTTGAGTTACCATCTTCGTTCAGAGCCCTACACATGCCTTTTGACTATGTGCTGCTTAAAACAGTCTTTCCACGGTGTTCCTCCAATCTGTCAGCAAGTCACAAATTAACACCCCCCACACACACACACACACACACACACACACACACACACACACACACACACACACACACACACACACACACACACACACACGCACACACTACTAGCTAGCTGAGCTTGCTGTACTTAAATAAGAGATTTAGATTATAGTAAATGCAATGGTCTGAAAAAGGAGTGTGCCTAGGATGACGAGTGAGAAGAGGAGAGTTAATAAAAGTAGTCCAACCACCAGACTCCCTCCTCCAGCTGGAGATACTAATCAAACACTCCCAACCCTGTAACAGGATGTGAAGGGTTCACAAAGTGCAGCCGCTCAGCCTTCTTCCCTCTCTCCCAATTTCCTAAAATTACATTTAAGGTATCAAAGCACGGCTGATACAGAATAGATAGGGGGTCCCAAGTATCCTTGATGTGAGGAAATCACTTTTTGAATAATAAACTCCCCCAACAGCCGCAGGGGGAAAAAAAGGACTCTAAAACATCCCTGGTCCCGACAGCAAAATCGGAGTCTTGATGGAAATCGAATGAGATTACCAGCTCTGCTCTGAATAGGTCAGACCGGGACCGTTTTGAGGAGTTTAATTCAATCCTAAAATTACTTATGGAAACCAAAGTTATGATATTTACCCACAAAAGCTTGTGGTTTGCTGTTTTCCAAAGCAGGGAGAAATGATTACACCAGAGTGTAATGACATTGGACACAATAATGTGTCACAGTGACACAGTTCCTCAGCAGTAAGAGTGTTAAACGATGTTCTCTGCTGCCTTTCTTTTTCTTGGACCCTTTGAAAAACAATCCCTTAACACAACATAATGCTTTATTTTATTTTATTTTATTTATTTACTTTATTTTATTAATGAGTGTGCAAAGTAAGTTTGGTACAAATAAGTATGGAGAGGCCCAGTTGAAGCCTAAGGAAGGCAGTGAGACGCCACATGCTTAGAATATTACAACAAGCATTGCAGCCCGATCTCAGAGTAAACATTTCTATTCATTGTATGTTCCTTTGAAAAATCTCAATTCTCCAGCAATAAAACCTCCAAAATGTCCCGTTTGCCCATTAAAAGAACATGCCTAAAAATGAATCTTTCTAAATTTAAAGAGGGATTATCAGTGTGTGGTTACACTATGGAAGACGGAAAGGAAAATTTAGATATCATCTCTGTTCTCATGGGGCTATCTATTCAGTAGAACGCATACATAAAAACATCATACATTTTTATTGAAATATCTTGTTCCCAGGCCCTGTCCGTGGCATAGGCGAAATAAGGGCCCGCCTAGGGTGCCAAAAACACCACAGTGGTGCAGCGCAGCCAAGAGCAAAAAAAAAAAACGTCTCTTGCGAGTACAAAGCTTAAAAACCACATTACACGTCGTTTACACCCACAGAGCATGCACACGTCCTTGAAAGCTGCATCGTGATGTGACCTGTCACTTCTCCTATCGGAATCAGTCCCTTTTCAAGTTTGCATGACATGTCCCGCATGACAGCTTTTTGATGCATGACATTTGAGAAATAAATCATTAAATTTAGTGGTGAACTGTCAAGGCCTTTCAGGTATTTAGAGCAGGCCGTGTAATCTTCAGATGAGAAAAGAAAAGAAAGTATCTGACTAATTCAATACACGTCTCTGTGTACCTAATATCAGTGGTACTAGTTTGTGCTGCATGTGCTGTGTATTGAAGTGTTTTTTTTAATTGGGAGAAAAAAGCAACCAATTAGATAAATTTTGTGCAGTAAGATACTTCAAAATGTTGTTAAACTACTAGTGGTCCACTACTCCACTGTGTATTGCTAGCAATGTATTTAATCCCCACAATTACTACATGTAGTTCGCCGTTCTGATAGGCACGGCTTGCCACTGAAAAAATTATCATGTCAAAAAGGCAGAAAGAATCCGTTGCACAGGGGAGAAAAATAAGAAAGGAAGAGGCGGGAAAAAGCATTTTGAAATCTCTCCTACGGTACAGGGCCAAAATGACCAGGAACCAATTAACCACAGTTACATCTTAAACTTGGGCAGCACGGTGGCTCGGTGGTTAGCACTGTTGCCTCACAGCAAGAAGGTCCTGAGTTCAATCCCCACCTGACCCAAGGGCGTTTCTGTGTGGAGTTTGCACGTTCTCCCCGTGTTCGCGTGGGTTTCCTCCGGGTGCTCCGGTTTCCTCCCACAGTCCAAAAACATGCAGGTTAATTGGTGACTCTAAATTGCCTGTGAGTGTGAGTTGTTGTCTGTCCCTATATGTCGGCCCTGTGATAGACTGGCGACCTGTCCAGGGTGTACCCCGCCTCTCGCCCTGTGTCCGCTGGGATAGGCTCCAGCCCCCCCCGTGACCCTGTACAGGATAAGCGGTAAAGTTGGTGATGGACATTTTAAACTTTTGTCCCAGTTAATTTAGAGCTGCATCACACAACTTTGAATATCTTCCTGCCGAATGTATATTCCAAACTTCACTTATCAAACCATCAACTTTGCTAAGCGGCAGCCGTATGCGCTGTGAACAACAGACTGGTCAGACTGAGATAGAGAGTGCACAAGAAGAGGCAGAGTGAGCAGAGCCTATAGCTTCCCTTCACTTTCCAGCTTGGGCACATTATGGCTTTCCAATAAGATAGCAACACACAGTGTTGGGGAGCAGTGAACCCACTAGTAGTTTAATCACATTTTGCAGTAGATTACGTTCCTATTTGTGTAGGGATTCAAATAGTTCAATCCATTTTTTGCCAATTTTGGTGTAGTTAACTACTGAAAGTGTAAACTATTCATTTTGTTCTTTGGAAAAGGTCAGATCTAGTTCGCAACATTCCTCAGTATAGTCACGCTGTACCAGATCAAGGTATATCATTAACAAATGTTTTAGTCAGTGATAACGCATGAAACTGAATAACTGAAATAATTGTTATGCAGTTGTACTTTAGTATGTATATTACTGCTGCTGACTGTTTGCATCTGAAATTGTTAAAGATGCATATTCATTTATAGTAGTGATCTTGAATGCACAAGATAAGTAACTTGTTCCCACAAGATAATCAAGATATCACCCTTTGAGACATTAAGGGCTCCGTGACATCCTATAACCATTCTAGCCATGCATCTCATAGTGCATAAAGTTTTGCCTTTACTACATCTTACTTAAAGGTGTTGTTATGTTTTCATATCCCCAATGGACGAAAGAGGATAGGTGAAATCCAAACGTTTTATGCCCATTAGTACTGCCATATCTTTTCATCATAAATGTCATGAATGTTTAAACAAATTATCATATTTAGCAGACAGCTTCAGTAAAACTAATGTGCTCTTGTCATAGGGAAACCCATTTGCTTTGCTAAGACAGTCTTTTGAAATATACAGAGGGGGACACAAACAAACAAGGAAATACAATGCAATATACAAAGTCCTAACCACTCTCTCTCGTTCATACTGCCCTGGCTTTTTAATCCATTTATGATACATGATACAATGGTGGGGGCTTAAAAGCTGATTGCTTCCTGTATTACAATAATCTCAGCACATCTGTGAGGTCAAAGCGCTTGCCTCACACTGCCAACTCCTCTTGTCCTATGCCACTTGTGTCCTGAATATACATCTACACCGATTTTTACATCAGGAATATTTCTCTGTGCTTTGCTTCTACATTTATCCTGCTTTATTTTTTAGAGGGCATTATGGTTCAAAGCCTAAACCTGCTGTATGTTGGTCATGTGTGTTGTAGGCTTCAACCCTTCATGCACGCCAGGCTGCTATGTTCCTGCTGCTATGTTGCTGCACCAGATTTGATTAAACAGGTAGAACAGTCATGTCTGCTTTTGACACCCAGTACATCTGCAACTGCTCCAAGTCCAACACACACATACTCAAACACTCAAATAAGCCCAGATGGCAGTGCGGAGTCTTGTTCCACAAAAAAGAAAGAACACATATGATATCAAACACAGGGATACTAAGAGGATGCCACAGAACTGTCCACTCTATCTGAGTGCCTACTCCTACCACGTCTCCTAGCAGGCTCAAATGAGCCCAGGCAGCTAGTCAGTATGCTCCATGTCTGCTTTTGACACAGGCCCCCACCAGACCCTGTGGTTTCAGCACAACTACAAATGTAACTTTGAGTGCTTAGTGAGCCTGCTGTCTCATACTGACTGACAAGATGAGAGCAGGCAGAGCGCATCCAGAGGAGCAGATGGCATGGCGTGCAGCACCTCCTCTCCACAACCCACTCCAATCCCGGCTTACTACAGCCCAAGCTCAGCCAAGCAGCGGCTGTAGAAACCACCCCTCACCCACCCCCACTGCGACCTTTCAGCACCAGATGTGCTGATCTGGCTAGTCAGGAGGAAGAGTGTGAGGATGACCTGGGGATGAGGTATGGTTGACGCCAGGGAGCTGAGTGCTAGCAGTGGTAGGGTCAGGAGGAGCTGGGGTACATATTCGATCTACTTGCCTTGGTTTTTCCCTGCCTACAGCCAAACAGGTGGAAGTCTTAGAAATGGGCCCTGATGTGTTGAGCTAGAAGTAAGAATGTGAACCATGCCTGCAATAGCTGACCATCCTAACAGCACCTACAAGAGCCTATGAAACTGGGGCTATTTCTCACCACTAACCACTTGCCCCTGTAAAGAATGAACTAGTACCAAAATCACTCATATGACCATTGTAAACCAAAGGGGTTTTGTACACATTGTCTCCTTAAAGTCAGGACTGTTAATAGCCTGGCTCACAGAAGTGCAAAACTATTTGAATGATAGTATGAGTGAAGGTAGGAACAGGGATTTACTTCCCCCTCCACAATCTGTCAACCAGATCCAGGAGCCTAGAAGAAATGTCAAGAGTCGATATAAGAAAGTGAAATCACCGTTTTAATGAAATGTTTATGTTTAGTTGTGTACATTAATTAAGTGACGTTAAGTGAGAATAACTAATTCAGAGTTTTATATGGCCTGTCAGTGTGAAAGCTCAAGTTTGCATTTGAGAAAAAACATTGTAGGCTATTTATTATATATGCACAATTTATTGTCCGACTGTGGTGATATTGTTATTTTACAAACTTTCTATTTGAAAACAGATCTCATTAGAAGAAAGACTTCAGTGAAGATTTCTGGTCTTAAGTGATCGTTTCAAGCCATATCTAACAATGATTTTAGACCACATTTTTTATGATCTATTTCATTAATAGAATCCTGACTAGATAGTCAATCTTAGTTACACATACTGATAGTAAATAATAACAGTACGTCCGCACCTGTACTTCAGGGAGAATCGTATCTCTACATTGTAGGGTAGAGACAATAGGTGTTGTGAACAAAAATGTAGGAACTTTGACAAGCCCTTTTTCTTGCACTACTTCTTTTACTTTTAACTTGCAAGAGCCACAGACTGCATCATTAGTAACACACAACCCACATCAACCTCTGGCAAACATATTTTTTAAACGGCCCCTAATGTAAGATTTGGACTATTTCTTTGTCTAGCATTGTTTTATCACTTCTATTGTACCAACAACATGAAAAAGTTAAATCTGTGTTTAAAAAAAAAAACTTTTTACCTCTTACAACACATCTACCCTATTTTACAATCTGTTCTGAGCTTCACTGATTTGTGATGTAGATAATCAAAGTCAATCTAATTGGCCAATCACAGACTCAGCTACTCCGGCTGCAGCCATGACAACAGCGGAATGTTACTATCCCTAGCCAATAACATAACTCAGCTGATGAGTGTTAATGAGCAACGGGCGTAAACTTGCGTTCACCACTGCAAACGGCATGTAAATTGGAAGGGAAGAAAGAGGCACCTAGGAATAATGATTTAAAAATATAATACAAATTATTTTTTGTTCAAAATTTTTTTAATACGCTTCATACACACCAAGGAAGCACACAATTTATGATTTTCTACGCCCTTTAAAGCACCAATTACATGTCTTATCTAGAATCTCAGAAATTACATACATTGTAAATAAAATACTTTAGGTCATGTGTAGTTACATTTTGTGCTAATTTTCTCGAATACTCTACTTTATGCAATAGCAAACAATTATTGTTTGTATTTCTATATGCAAATCATGACACAAATTAAATGCACAACCTCTAGCTTATTTTTGTATGAAACTAGTGCTGTGTTCGGGACCGCAAACTATGCATCCTTAAAGTAGGCCTACTAAATATGCCACAAAATCTTTTCATATTGAGCATGTTGAGGATGGCAGGCGATTCCACACACAG
>JAPMUY010008702.1:0-5000 GCA_026901105.3 Galaxias olidus
TCACTATAGTGTCAGTACCAGCCTACAGGTAACCTTTGTACTGTAACCCTAAACCAATCACTATAGTGTCAGTACCAGCCTACAGGTAACCTTTGAACTTTTACCCTCTATGACCTGAACCCTAAGCCAATTACTAGTGTCAGTATCAGTTCTACAGGTGACCTTTGAACTTGAATCAGTTCTACAGGTGAGCTACAGAAAGATACAACTCAAACCACTGTCTGAACTAAAAGCTTTGTTTGTATGGGGTTGGTTTATGTATGTGTGTGTGTGTGTGTGTGTGTGTGTGTGTGTGTGTGTGTATGTGTTTGTGTGTTAGCAGTAGAGGGCGCTATCTCCAGTCTTAGAGTGCAGGACTCTCCAGACCCAGACCCCCCCCAACAGGAAGAGCCTTCAGTCCACAGGTAACACCTTCATGATCTATCATCATCATTATCATCATCATCAAAATTGTCAGTCATCATCACAATTGTCAGTATCATTATCATCATCATTATGTGTGTGCGTGCGTGCGTGCGTGCGTGCGTGCCTGGGGTGTGTGTGTGTCCAGCAGCATAGAACACGGCCTGAAGCTTCGGTCAGTCTACAACCATGTCCTGAAGCATGATGGAAAACCTGAGATCACCACCTGTCACTCAAACTCCGCCATCACCGTGGACTACATTCTGTTCACTGCAGGTACACACCCACACACACACACACACACACACAGTAGTTGAAAGTAGCAGTCAGGGTGTGGTGAGATAAGGGGGGCGTTTGATATGTTGACCTCTGTTGCTGCAGTGTGTTCTGCTGCACTGCAGTAAGGACGGTACCTCAGACCCCATCACCCCCCCACCCCCCCTGTGGTATATTAAACACCCTCCCAAGTCTGACAGGAGAAGAAACGGTAGCGCTGGAACGTAGTGTGATATAATATAACACCGCATGATCTAGTGATTCACCTCTGTAGTCTGCTGTTTGACGGACGGATAGAGCTTTAGATCTAGATTTAGATAGACCTAGACATAGATCTAGATTTAGGTAGATCTAGATTTAGATAGACCTAGATATAGATCTAGATTTAGAGATCTAGATTTAGGTAGATCTAGATTTAGATAGACCTAGAAAAAGATCTAGATTTAGGGATCTAGATTTAGAGATCTAGATTTAGGTAGATCTAGATTTAGATAGATGATTTAGAGCTAGATATAGATCTAGATTTAGAGATCTAGATTTAGGTAGGTACAGATTTTTATGAACTCGTCTGCCCATTTCATACCAAGGATGGTTGTCCTGTAGCTCTTAGACACAAACTAACGCACATAATGCATACTGGTTAATAAGTATAGAAAATGGATTTAGAATAATGCATACTGTTTAATAAAGTATAGCATATGGATTTAGAATAATGCATACTGTTTAATAAAGTATAGCATATGGATTTAGAATAATGCATACTGTTTAATAAAGTATAGCATATGGATTTAGAATAATGCATACTGTTTAATAAAGTATAGCATATGGATTTAGAATATTCTCGTGTAATCTGGTAATGTGACGTCCTCAGTCACTCCGCCTCCGGAAGGTGACTCAACATCAGACGACCAGCCACCTTCACTTCCTGGTGGGCGGGGCTTAGAGCTGCTCGGCAGGCTGTCATTGGTCAGTTACGCCGAGTTGAAGGAAGTTAACCTACTGCCCAATCAGAATCACTCGTCAGATCATCTGCCACTGATCGCAAGCTTTCGTCTCTACTGTTGATCCTGACTCAACTTCCTGTGGATCATAGCTCAACTTCCTGTTCCCTGTGGATCCTAGCTCAATTTCCTGTTCCCTGTGGATCCTAGCTCAACTTCCTGTTCCCTGTGGATCTTAGCTCAACTTCCTGTTCCCTGTGGATCCTAGCTCAACTTCCTGTTCCCTGTGGATCCTGACTCAACATCCTGTTACCTGTGGATCCTAGCTCAACTTCCTGTTTCCTGTCGATCCTGGCTCAACTTCCTGTTGCTACAACAACCGCTGTCTCCCTATGTCCACTTCCTTCTCTCCTTTTGAAAACACAAACGGAGGACGTTAAAGATTCTTCCCCTACACTCTTTCCTAAAAATGAACTTGAAATGTTTACGTTTTCATTATTGTATTTATTTGGCATTGTGACACTTCTGTTTATTTTAAATATATAGATAATTGCAAAGGTCTATTTTTTTATAAATAAATGCAATAAATGTTAATGTAATGGTTTTAAAATTTTGCTGCTGTGTTAGGAAATGATTTTATTTTTTATTGAACTGGTCATACTGTTATGATTGAGGGTGGGATATGATCTCTGCCTTCACTCTCTGTGATTGGCTGTTTGCTGCCTTCACTCTCTGTGATTGGCTGTTTGCTGCCTTCACTCTCTGTGATTGGCTGTTTGCTGCCTTCACTCTGTGATTGGCTGTTTGTTTGCCTTCACTCTGTGATCGGCCGTTTGCTTTTACGCTCTGTGATTGAATGTTTGTCTGCATTCACTCTTTGTGATTGGCTGTTTGCTTTTACGCTCTGTGATTGAATGTTTGTCTGCATTCACTCTTTGTGATTGGCTGTTTGTCTGTTGTCATAACATCTGAAGCAGCCTTTAACTCCAGCACACCAGCTGAGGGCTAAAGAAGAGTTTGTTTTTAAAGTGCACAGAGACATGACACCTGTTAAACAGTGTTGATGTGTTGGGTCACATACCTGTGAGAGAGACACTTAGGCCAGTCAGAGGTCAAAGGTTAAAGCTGCTCCAACAAACCACTGTATTTAAAATTTGACTGTTGATCTCAAATTTGTTGTAACTGTTGTCGTGCATGCTGGACACACTGATAGGGAAGTTGGTTAGCGTTGCCAAGGACACAGAGACTGGTGTAATCGACAGGGCACCTGTCTTAAAGTCACTGTTTTAAAGTGTCACTTTTCATATGAACGTGCGTATTGATCATTTGTAAATAAAAAAAGTCCATTGTACACGTTGTGTGCTAAAAGTCTTTCTAGAGTGGTGGTATGTCTGTGTGTGTGTGTGTGCGTGAGAGAGAGAGACAGAGTCAGAGGTTCATTTCCACCTGGCTGAGACTGCTGCACTTTGCTGAATAATGTTCCACCTGTCCCAGCATGATGGAAGGCTGGTGTAAATCATGCTGAGTCATGTTTGGGTGTGTATTACCCAGTCATGTTCTTAGTATTCTGTGTGTCCCCCAAGCTCTGCGGCAGAACTCTCCTCCATCCACACCCTCCTTTGATGTACACTGTCTAAATCAAGAGTCCTAGAAGAAAAACGCTTAATATTACATTATTAAGACAATCACTATGTCCTCATCAATTTCAAATAATATGAAGATGAGAAAACATATCTGGATATCTTATATAGAACTAACCTATTGATCTATTTTACGATATTTATACTTATGAAAAGGTTTACTTCCGTACATTCATGCAGACTATGTTATATAGAACTAACCTATTGCTCTATTACATAGTCCATGTGAATGTACACAAGTAAAACTTTTCATTGCTATAACTATTGTAAGATAGATCAATGGGTTAGATCTGTACACTTTGGTGTGAATGTAGACTAGTGCTGCAGAAAACAGGAGTTCTGCTATGGAATCCCATTAGCATGATAACCACACACACACACAAACGTATGCATAATAGAGTGCAATGTAGAGTGAAGGTGCCACACGCACACACACTCACAGGATAACACCCTGCCCCACACACACACACACACACACAGTAGGAGGTGCGGTCCCTGTCCTCCACTCAGAGAAATATGGGATTCATTTCATGAAGCTGTCCTGTGTGTCCATGCGCTTGTCTCGTACGCACACACACACACACACACACACTACACAAGAGTTAAGCGGCTTCATAAGCTGCTGCCACACAGCTGCAGTGGTGTGTGTGTGTGTGTGTGTGTGTGTGAGAACAGATTATCATTCTAGAGGGGCGCATGGTGTATAATGGCAAATTTGTCTCACAACCCCTGCTGTTGCAGAGAGAGCCTATGAAGCAAAAAGGATTCACACAGCACTGATAACTATAGTCAACACACACCAACGTTAAGCGTTAAGACATCACGAAGCACTGATAACTACACCACAAAGCACTGATAGCTAGTCCACACACATCAACGTTAAGAGTTAAGACATCACACAGCACTGATAGCTATAACTACATCACAAAGCACTGATAGCTATAGTCAGCACACATCACTGGAGTTAAGACATCACACAGCACTGATGGCTAGTCCACACACATCAACGTTAAGCGTTAAGACATCACACAGCACTGATGGCTAGTCCACACACATCAACGTTAAGAGTTAAGACATCACACAGCACTGATAGCTATAACTACATCACAAAGCACTGATAGCTATAGTCAGCACACATCACTGATAGCTATAACTACATCACACAGCACTGATAGCTATAACTACATCACACAGCACTGATAGCTATAGTCAGCACACATCACTGGAGTTAAGACATCACACAGCACTGATGGCTAGTCCACACACATCAACGTTAAGCGTTAAGACATCACACAGCACTGATTGTCAACATGCCTCAATGCAGTGAATATAAGCACCAGTAATGCTTAATGTTTAGGCTCTCTACCTTAACAAACACATAGCTGACATATAAAGTTTAGTTAACTTACCACTACATCACAAAAATAAATGACAATAAGCCCATAATGAAAAACATAAAATCATTTTTTTTTTATTAAAACCAACACATGCTACAGTTGATAAAAACAGCAGATATACTTTTTCTTTGACAGTAGGGGGAGAGGGGTCTTACTGAACATTAGAGGATAAAATCCAACCATCCCACTTCCCTACAGTTCAACATCATAGCAGTACAAAAATCACTCTGAAAACATGGGGCGGATTCTCTTAACACCTGGAACCTGGATTCTCTCAATTCAATAGTGGTTAATGTGAACGTACTACAAAGTTATATTATATTACTTGGTTTGTGGGTGAAATT
>JAPMUY010008702.1:10000-12500 GCA_026901105.3 Galaxias olidus
CACACACACACACACACACACACACACACACACACACACACACACACACACACACACACACACACACACACACCTCAGTCAGGCAAACCACCAGAGTAGGAGAGAGGGAGGAGGAGAGGAAGACACTCAACTGTCCTTCTAACAGACTGTTACGTGAGAGAGGTTTCCATGGAAACGTACGATTTGTCTCTGCGATGGCCGCACCGTCGCTGGGGGCTGCTCTGCCGTCGCCGCGGCGACAGGGACTTCCCCCTGCTGCGTTCTTTGATGGGTGATTGGGCGGTGGATGACTTCAGGATCTGATCAACAAGTAAACAAACAAACAAACAAGCAAAGTCAACAACAATAAACTGAACTGAGGCTGTCATTTTATGCACAACAACAGCTTCCTGTTATCTTCAGTTAAGGTCAAGAAACCGATTTCATCTCATGTCCACAAAGACAGGCGTGTTCAAACTCCCACACTCTTATTTCTCCTTCCTCTCTTTCTTTCATTCTGATTGTCTTTCTTTATTATGACTTTGCTCTACTAGACTTGTTAAAGTGTCTTTTAGGTCGTTAACGTTATTGCTATTATCGCTATTGTTGTTAAAGTGACTTTCAGGTCGTTAAACGTTATTGCTATTATTGTTATTGCTGCAGGCTGCAACAGTATAGCTGTTTTCATTTACGGCAAATCGATGATTCCCAGAGTGGATCCACCAATCACAGCCCTGCGTAGGCCCCAGGGCTTACAAACAGCCAATCAGAAGTTTGAAAACAGAACTATTCACTGAGCACACACACGTGCACACACACACACAGACACACACACACACACACAGCTGTTAAATTATGTTAAGGGGAATAGGGGAAATGAAGACATTACCATCCCAGTGGGAGACAGAACTACCAGAGAACAGAGTTCAATAGTCACACACACACACACACACACACACACACACACACACACACACACACACACACACACACACACACACACACACACACACACACACACACACACACACACACACACCATCTCTCCTGCTTCTGTTGACAGTGGTTTCCTGGCTGGACAGGAAGCAGGAAGTGAGGTCATAATCGTCCTGCTGCATGCAGCTGACCAGGATGTTAGTCACATCACCCAGACCAGATGGAGTGCTCTATGTGTGTGTGAGTGTGTTTGTTAGGGTGTGTGTGTGTGTGTGTGTTTGTGTCTGTGTCTGTGTCTGTGTGTCTGTGTGTTTGTGTGTTTGTGTCTGTGTGTTTGTGTGTGTGAGTGTGTTTGTTAGGGTGTGTGTGTGTGTGTGTGTGTGTGTGTGTGTGTGTCTGTGTGTTTGTGTGTTTGTGTGTGTGAGTGTGTTTGTTAGGGTGTGTTTGTGTCTGTGTGTTTGTGTGTGTGTGTGTGTGTCTGTGTGTTTGTGTCTGTGTGTTTGTGTGTGTGTGTGTGTGTTGGACGAATATCAAACTAGCTAGCCTGTCAGGAGAGCTGTCACTCAGAGCAGCTGATCCAATGAGAAGTCAGCTACAGTGGGGGTGTGTCTTAAGACAAGGACACACACTGTCAACGGCCAACGTCTTGTGTATGAGGAGGCCCTTTAGACAGCTGACACACTACCAAGGACGCAGTGGTGTGTGTGTGTGTGTGTGAGAGAGAGAGAGTGAGAGTGTATGTGTGCGTGTGTGTGTGTGCGTGTGTGTGACAGAGTTTGTTTAACAGCTGGGAACACATGACCTACATATCCAGGTCCAGCAGTCATTCAATCCAGACACCACCAACCCCCCAACAATCTCTCACACACACACACACACACACACACACACACACACACACACACACACACACACACACACACACACACACTTCCTCTGCGGAGGTTGACAGAGAGGTCCAGATAGACAGCTTGTGATTGAGGCCAGCAGGCCTTCAGGGAGTAGCTCTGTTACAAACACACCACCACAACAAGGCTGGACTCTGTGCTGCCCTGTGTGTGTGTGTGTGTGTGTGTGTGTGTGTGTGTGTGTGTGTGTGTGTGTGTGTGTGTGTGTGTCCTCACCTTCATCCTCATGTCTCGGCCGTGTTTCTCCAGCTCCTTCCTCATCTCCTCCTCTCCCAGCTTCACCACGTTGAGCACCAGATACTTCCACTCGATTGGCTGAAAGATGTGGGGGTCATGTGGTACATACAGACCAATCTTCACCTGGAGGGGACACAGCACAGGAAGTACACTGTTATGTCCTGTTTTAGACTTCAAGGTTCACTGTAATGTTGAAGTGTATTTTGATCAGTTTTATTTGATCCCGTCTTCTCTAAATGTATCCATTCCCTTCTCTCTCTCCCCGCCCCCCCCCCCCAGCTTCTCTCTCTCCCCCCTCCTCACTCCACCCCAGCTTCTCTTATCTCTCCTTCCCTCCCTCCCTCCCTCTGCCCCCCCACACCTACCTTAGAGTGTACTGTTATCTCTACCCCTTACCTTCTTTAGAGTGTGCTGGTATCTCTCCCCCTTACCTTCTTTAG
>JAPMUY010008702.1:17500-20000 GCA_026901105.3 Galaxias olidus
CCGTTACAACACACTGAGTCTCTCTGTTAGCCGTTAGCCCGTTACAACACACTGAGTCTCTCTGTTAGCCGTTAGCCCGTTACAACACACTGAGTCTCTCTGTTAGCCGTTAGCCCGTTACAACACACTGAGTCTCTGTTAGCCGTTAGCCCGTTACAACACACTGAGTCTCTGTTAGCCGTTAGCCCGTTACAACACACGGACTCTCTCTGTTAGCTGTTAGCCCGTTACAACACACTGATTCTCTCTCTCTGTCTCTCTCTCTCTCTCTTCCTCTACCTGTCTCGGTCTCTCTCTTTCTCCTTCTCTACCTCTCTCTGTCTCTCTCTCTCTCTCTCTTCCTCTACCTGTCTTGTCTGTCTCCCCCCCCCTCCCTCTGTCTTTGTGGGAGCAGTTAAGTGGCTCAGCTGTAGTTGATGATAGCACCAGAAGAGGTTCCATTATGGGCTCATGTTCACAACATTCCAAAGCCAACTGTCAACTGTCGTAACCGTGACAACAGGGACCGTTGTGAGTCTGCCACTCAGGTTTCCATCAACAGATTACTTCAGCAGCCGTTGCCAAACGGTTTTAAACGAGGTTCATGTTTGATAAGCCAGTAAACCCACTAGCCTTTAGTTTCGACTGAAGCAGAGCTAGGATTTATGAATTTAGGAATTATGAATTTAGTGACTATGCCTTATGAATATTAATCCACATGTGGACCATGTGAGCCTTTAATGGACACGAAATACGTTACAAGTATTTTTCAAAATCTGAGCAGACAAGATTTTTATCTTGCATCTTAAATCCACACTGTTTCTGTTTAATTTAAAATATATGGCATATCCAGTAGTAAGGTTTTGTTTCTGTTTAATTTAAAATATATTTTTTTATTTAAAATGGCCATCTATCAGAAACCGCATGCTGGTTAGAGGCTTGAAGTACAAATATGATGAAGAGGAAAGGGAGGACGAGGAAGAGAAGGAGAGGTCCGGATGTGTGGGAGGAATGGCAGAAGCATGATCTAGTGCGTGCGTGCGTGCGTGCGTGCGTACGTGCGTGCGTACGTGTGTGCGTGCGTGCGTGCGTGCGTGCGTGCGTGCGTGTTTCCATCTGTGCGTGTGTGTGTCTGTTTGCGTTTCTGTCTGTGGCTCCCTGGGTGTGGGTGTGTATGTGTGTGTGTTTCTATCTGTGTGTGTTTCTGTGTGTGTTTGTTTCTGTCTGCGTCACGTGTGTGTGTGTGTGTGTGTGTGTGTGTGTGTTTCTATCTGTGTGTGTGTGTGTGTGTGTGTGTGTGTATGCCCCCCCTTTCTTTACAGAGGAGATTTTGATTAGATAAACTACATGCGTGTCGACAGTGTCTCATCACCACAGCTTCCAATAGCCTGGAGGCCAGCTGCTAGGCAGGCTGGTCCTGGGTCAGTGAGTTTGGAGGGTCTGGCTACAGGCTGACCCCGTGGATCTGACCTGGAGCCAGATTACAGGCTCACGCTCTGACCAAGAGAACAGCTGGGATCAACCAGACAGAGGAGACGAGACGCTGGCATGTGGGCTTCAAAAAGCAAGAGAGAGAGAGAGAGAGACAGGTAGAGCGAGAGAGAGACAGGTAGAGGAAGAGAGAGAGAGAGAGAGAGAGAGACAGAGAGAGAGAGACCCCATGCTGTATAAAGTTACTTCCAGAGAGACCCCACTCTGTGAAGTTACCTCCAGAGAGACCCCACGCTGTATAAAGTCACTTCCAGAGAGACCCCACGCTGTATGAAGTCACTTCCAGAGAGACCCAACACTGTATGAAGTCACTTCCAGAGAGACCCCACTCTGTATGAAGTCACTTCCAGAGAGACCCAACACTGTATGAAGTCACTTCCAGAGAGACCCCACTCTGTATGAAGTCACTTCCAGAGAGACCCCACGCTGTATGAAGTCACTTCCAGAGAGACCCAACACTGTATGAAGTCACTTCCAGAGAGACCCAACACTGTATGAAGTCACTTCCAGAGAGACCCAACACTGTATGAAGTCACTTCCAGAGAGACCCCACTCTGTATGAAGTCACTTCCAGAGAGAAGCCTCAGTAGATCACTACACCCCTGTGTCACCGCTCACTCTAACGTCATCCTCCTCTTCATCTCAAACCATGGTGTATATGGAGGCTATTCAGTGATATTAATAACAATAACATCATCCTCCTCCTCCTCCTCTTAAACCACGGTCTATATGAAGGCTATTGACATAGTGGTTGTTATTAATATCACTATAACAACATCATCCTCCTCTTAATCTCAAACCCATGTCTAATAATCAACAGGTACTGATAATAACAGCATACCTGTATTCTCCGACTGGGACTCTGTGAAGCTGCTACGTAACATCATCCTCCTCTTCATCTCAAACCCATGTCAACAGGTACTCATAATAACAGCATACCTGTATTCTCTGACTGGGACTCTGTGCTGCTATGTAACGTGGGCGTGGTCCTCTATTGTCTGTCAGACGAGGACAGGTGTGTTTAAAGCAC
>JAPMUY010008702.1:22500-27500 GCA_026901105.3 Galaxias olidus
AAGAGAGAGAGAGGAGAGTAGGAGAAAGAGAGAGAGAAAGAGACGAGAGACAGTTAAAGACAGAGAGAGAGAGAATAAATAAGTAAGAAAAAGAGCAATTAAAAAGAGAGAGAGAGAGAGAGAGAGAGAGAGAGAGGCAGGGAGTGAAAAGGTTTAACCAGGGTTCACTGGCACGGAAGTCATGTCCTGGTTTAATCAATAAGCAACATCAACAGTCCATCCAAACTCACCTATGTACACCAGCATACTAGTTATGATGTGTGGCTGTGTTCGGAATCGCCTACTTAAATACTATCTACTACATACTCAATGAGTACATACTGCATACTGACTACTTAAACCGAAATCTAGAATACAACTTTTTTTTTACAAAGATATCGTTAGTATACTCAACTGGAACATGTGACCAAAACCCCGCCTTTTTGTAATGCTGTCAAAGCTAGACGGAAATTGCCGAATTGCATTTTGGGACGTGAAGGATCGTCTAGTAACCTCTCTCGGGTACTCAACATTTCCCCAGATTTGAGTATGTCGCCCGGGAACTTTTTCCATACTCACATTTCACATACTATGCATTGTTGGCAGACTGCCTACTCATTTCCGGTCAAATTGAGTATGTTAAGTATGCATAGCAGGCCATTCCGAACACAGCCTGTGTGTCATCAAAACTCATCTATTTAAACCAGCATACTAGTTATGATGTGTGTATTATCAAAACTCACCTATTTAAATGTATGTCGTTGCTTAACCCTTTACCGACTTTTTATATTTTTAATGTTCCCTACCTCAATAACCTTGTGTCTGTACTATGTCCATTGCATTGTAAATTGTATAGTGTTTTAACCGTGTAACCTGTGTGTGGTGACCTTGGGGGTCTAGAAAGGTGCCAAATAATTAAATGTATTATTATTAGTAGTAGTAAAAACACTACCTTTACAGTTTGACTGATTGGAGGTTACAGTTTAACTAAGGCAGGGTGATGACCTCTTTAGCTAACTAACTCTTAACAGTACACCATTCAGACGACACCTAAGTCACACCACTAGGTCAAGATCACCATAACTTTTCATGAAACACACACACACACACACACACACACAAACCAACATTACAAACAAATAGATAGATACACTATCTGCTAGCACGGGCGGCTGCAATAGGCAGGCTATAACTAGGTATAGCCTAGGGCTGAACGATTTAGGGAAAATATCTAAATGCAATTTTTCTGACGGATATTGCAATTGCGATTGTATATGCGATATATTTTTTATTTTTTTTATTTTTTTTAAGTAAAGCTTCAGTTCAATATTCACTGTGTAATATATTTAAAACATGTGATGGAGCATTACCGCCTGAGATACCATCAAACTATTACCTGCACTTAATTTTAGTGCAAGGATGAGAACTGAAAAGATATGAATTGATTTCAAGTATTTTTTTTTATATTGGCATAGAACGTAGAGCAATCAAACATAGAACAATTACCTCAAAAGCTGTCCCTGTTAAGTAAGTTAAATAAAGTAATAAAATAAATCTAGAAATAGGACCTTTCTGTAAATTATCTCCTGCCTGAAACACTGGCTGCCTGCGCATGGGAGCGAAGGAGAGAGAGCTGACCGCTCTAACCTGCGATTACTCTGAGCAGAATGCATGGGAATAAATGACAGTTTAATAGATTTCTCACGTTTTCCTTGATGGTCTGAATAGGTAGCTAGATTTGTTGCTATTTGCCTTTTTGAAATAAAGACAGTACGAGGGTTTAAAAAATCGCTAAATGTAGCGAAAGACGCTAAATTGACAACACTATTTCCTTGGGCTTCGTGTTGTTGATGGGCGTATACATAGTCGCATTAGGCCACTTCTGATTGGTGAGCATGACTTGCGCATGACTTGTACATGAACAGCAGGGCATTTCTGATTGGTGAGAATGACTGTCAAACGAGGATGGCATGCGTTTCTATAAGCATTGACCGTTTAAACCCTGATTAGACAACTAACTTTAATCACAGCCTATGCGATTTGCTAATTGCATTGTCTCAAATCGCGATTTCGATTTTAAATCAATTAATCGTTCGGCCCTAGTATAGCCACCCCCCCCCCCCCCCCCCCCCCCCCCCCCCCCCCCCCCCACACACACACACACACACACACTAGCAGCTAGCACAGTGCTAAAGCTGTTTACTGCCAGGGCAACTCCCTCAGAGCAAGGCTATGTAACAGAAAGAGAGAAAGAAAAGAGAAAATGAAAGAGAGTAAGAATAGAGTGGGAGAGAATGAAAAGAGAGAGTGGGAGAGAAAGAAAAGAGAGAGTGGAAGAGAAAACAGAGGGGTTCTTATCTCAATTAGAAGCTCGTTAGCTGAGAGGATCACAGCAAGGTCTCATTCCCTCTCAATAATTATCCCCTCCCTCCCTCCTCTCCTCTCCTCTCCTCTCCTCCCCTCCTCTCCTCCACCCCTCTCCCTTCCTCTCCTGCTCTCTGACACTGATAGTGGGGTAGGTGGCAGCATGTTTGGCACAGCGAAGTGTGTGTGAGTGTGTGTGTGTGTGTATGGTTGGTGTTAGTTGTCTGTGAATGACTCGCTACTTCACCAGTGTACAACTAAGATTCAACTTCTCATCCGCTGTCTCACATACTTGGGGTAGTAGAAAGATAGGCTGGCTGACCCTCACTCCCTGCATTCTTTCAATCTATCACTTTCGCTCTTCTTGTCTTCCTCTTTCTCTCTCACCCTCCAGCCCTCTCTTTCACACCATCCTCAGCAGTGTCAAACAGACAGAGAGCTATGTGTGGCCTAGCCCAGGAGGGCTCTCCAGACAGAGAGCTATGTGTGGCCTAGCCCAGGAGGGATCTCCAGACAGAGAGCTATGTGTGGCCTAGCCCAGGAGGAATCTCCAGACAGAGAGCTATGTGTGGCCTAGCCCAGGAGGGATCTTCAGAGAGCTATGTGTGGCCTAGCCCAGGAGGGATCTTCAGAGAGCTATGTGTGGCCTAGCCCAGGAGGGATCTTCAGAGAGCTATGTGTGGCCTAGCCCAGGAGGGATCTCCAGACAGAGAGCTATGTGTGGCCTAGCCCAGGAGGGATCTTCAGAGAGCTATGTGTGGCCTTGTCCAGGAGGGATCTTCAGAGAGAGAGCTATGTGTGGCCTAGCCCAGGAGGGATCTCCAGACAGAGAGCTATGTGTGGCCTAGCCCAGGAGGGATCTTCAGAGAGCTATGTGTGGCCTAGCCCAGGAGGGATCTCCAGACAGAGAGCTATGTGTGGCCTTGTCCAGGAGGGATCTTCAGAGAGCTATGTGTGGCCTAGCCCAGGAGGGATCTCCAGACAGAGAGCTATGTGTGGCCTTGTCCAGGAGGGATCTTCAGAGAGCTATGTGTGGCCTAGCCCAGGAGGGATCTCCAGACAGAGAGCTATGTGTGGCCTAGCCCAGGAGGGATCTCCAGACAGAGAGCTATGTGTGGCCTAGCCCAGGAGGGATCTTCAGAGAGCTATGTGTGGCCTAGCCCAGGAGGGATCTTCAGAGAGCTATGTGTGGCCTAGCCCACGAGGGATCTTCAGAGAGAGAGAGAGAGAGGAGGAGGGGGGTGGCATTGAACTGAAGCTACAGTTAGGCCCAAAAATATTTGGACAGTGACACAAGTTTTGTTATTTTAGCTGTTTACGAAAACATATTCAGGATACAATTATATAATCAATATGGGCTTAAAGTGCAGACTCTCAGCTGTAATTTGAGAGTATTCACATCCAAATTGGAGCAAGGGTTTAGGAATTACAGCTCTTTAATACGTAGCCGCCTCTTTTTCAAGGGCCCAAAAGTAATTGGACAATTGACTCAGAAGGCTGCAATAAAAAATAACAACGCTGCATGGGCTCTTCCCTCATTAACCTGTCATCAATTAAGCAGTTAAAAGGTCTGGAGTTGATTCCAGGTGTGGCGTTTGCATTTGGAAGCTGTTGCTGTGAACACACAACATGCGGTCAAAGGAGCTCTCAATGGAGGTGAAACAGACCATCCTGAGGCTGGAAAAAAAGAAGAAATCCATCAGAGAGATAGCAGAAATGTTAGGAATGGCCAAATCAACAGTTTGGTACATTCTGAGAAAAAAAGAGTGCACTGGTGAGCTTGGGAACTCAAAAAGGCCTGGACGTCCACGGAAGACAACAGTGGTGGATGATCGCAGAATCCTTTCCATGGTGAAGAAAAACCCCGTCACAACATCCACTCAAGTGAAGAACACTCTCCAGGAAGTAGGTGTATCAGTATCTAAGTCTACCATAAAGAGAAGACTTCATGAGAGTAAATACAAAGGATTCACCACAAGGTGCAAACCATTAATCAGCCTCAAAAATAGAAAGGCCAGAATTGACTTTGCCAAAAAACACCTGAAGAAGCCAACCCAGTTCTGGAACAGCATTCTTTGGACAGATGAGACTAAGATCAACCTGTACCAGAATGATGGGAAGAAGAAAGTTTGGAGGAGAATTGGAACAGCTCATGATCCAAAGCACACCACATCTTCTGTAAAACATGGTGGAGGCAGTGTGATGGCATGGGCATGCATGGCTTCCAATGGCACTGGGTCACTTGTGTTTATTGATGATGTGACAAAAGACAGAAGCAGCCGGATGAATTCTGAAGTGTATAGGGATATACTTTCTGCTCAGATTCAGCCAAATGCAGCAAAGTTGATTGGACGGCGCTTCACAGTACAGATGGACAATGACCCAAAACATACTGCAAAAGCAACCCAGGAGTTTTTTAAAGCAAAGAAGTGGAATATTCTGCAATGGCCGAGTCAATCACCAGATCTCAACCCAATCGAGCATGCATTTCACTTGCTCAAGACAAAACTTAAGGCAGAAAGACCCACAAACAAGCAACAACTGAAGACCGCTGCAGTAAGGGCCTGGCAAAGCATCACAAAGGAGGAAACCCAGCGTTTGGTGATGTCCATGGGTTCCAGACTTCAGGCAGTCATTGCCTGCAAAGGATTCTCAAC
>JAPMUY010008702.1:30000-72771 GCA_026901105.3 Galaxias olidus
ACACACTGCAATACCCTGACATTAAGCAGGACACACTGCAATACACTGACATTAAGCAGGACACACTGCAACACCCTGACTTTAAGCAGGACACTGTCCACTGCAAGACCCCGACATCCAGCAACTGCAAGCATGGGCTGGTGTTAGCCTAGTGTAGGCTATTTAGCTTAGCCTTGTCAGGTCCATGCCAACTTATTCTGGGGTAGCCTAGCTAGATTAGGCTGGTCTGGTGTTAGCCAAGCCTCATGTAACCTAGCTGTCTTAGCTTTGACAGTTCCAGCATAGCCTAGCATATGTCTAGCAATTAACTTGGTCTTTTCATCTCGAGCATAGCACTGAATAGGCTAGTTAGCATAGATTCTGAGCTAGCCTAATCATGCTAGGGCTGCAATCCAATTGTCTACTTGTTCCCTTTCCTTCTAGAGGTTTGCTGGGTAGGGTGAAGGAAAGGTTAGTGTGAAGGGATGGAGGATGTGAATGAAGCCCTAGTCTCTGGTCTCACCTATCACACACCATTCTAATCAGCTTAGTGAGATGGCCTCCCCCAACCTCCATGGGGGAGAGCACCTGCACCTGTTCCTGCTAGTAATAACACACACACACTCGCTTACTCACGGAAACTCCCTCACTTTGTCACACACACGTACGCACAAACGCTCGCTTGCTTGCTTGATCGCTCGCTCGCTCGCTCACTCACTCACTCACTCACTCACTCACTCACTCACTCACTCACTCACTCACTCACTCACTAAACAGTATACTGTAGTCTGTAGGGGTCTGGTGGGAGTAGGAGAAGAAGATGATGCAGTTATTGGTTGAAGTGTGAATAGCAGGACCCATAGAAAACAACACACAGGTCATGTAACACAGTGCCAGGTCAAAAGGTCACTTAGTTGACACGTCGGTGAGACTCGCTCCTAAACTCTCCCGCCCCTACAGCCACTAAGAGACTTCCTCCACCTACTCCATCCATTCTGGAACCTTTCTCTAAGGTTTAAAAGTGGGCTAGGCCCAACCAAAGAACAACTAGAGTAGACCATTACAGCACAGCACACATCAGTCTGAACAGTAACTAAAGAACAACTAAAGTGGACTATTACAGCACAGCACACATCAGTCTGAACAGCAACTAAAGAACAACTAAAGTGGACTATTACAGCACAGCACACATCAGTCTGAACAGCAACTAAAGAACAACTAAAGTGGACTATTACAGCACAGCACACATCAGTCTGAACAGTAACTAAAGAACAACTAAAGTGGACTATTACAGCACAGCACACATCAGTCTGAACAGTAACCAAAGAGCGTAGAAGCAACGTTCTGTTATAACTGTAGAGTTTTAAGATGGTGGCTTGACAGCATGCAGCTACAACGCCGGCTTGTAACAGGAACAACAACAATGTGACTGGAGGCCAAATAGTTTAACCACAAAATCCCCCCTGTCTCAAAACCCCATATAAGACCTGAACAACAACTTAGACCAAGACAAAGAGCGCACTGTGTGTGTGTGTGTGTGTGTGTGTGTGTGTGTGTGTGTGTGTGTGTCCTATTTATAAATTTCACCCAGAGCTGTGTGCTGTGGCCATGCCAACCAAATCAATAATTGACCCATTAGATATTTTACTTTCATCATAACTGTAATTTATCATAGGGTTTCTCTGGAAGTCCTTGTCTCTTGGGGGCTTCCCAAACTTTAACCTTAGACTCAAGGTCCTGATGTGTTTTTCTTGCCCCTGTGGTCTCTCGTGTACATCGCAGCATAACCAAAGCCATCACTTGTGATCTTGTCAGATGTCTGTTGTGTCTCTCAACAACACCCACGTGTGACAAAAATATTAATTCTGGATATCAACATTCTTGTTTTTGGCCCCTTTTCCAAACCACAACACAAATAAAGCGTTATTTTATATTAATGGTGCAGTCTCCAATCAAAAGAATAAAATTACTTACTTTGGAGAGATATGCAGCATTCCGTATTCCGTCAACCATCTCGTGCCCCTCTGGATGCACTTTGGCCACGTGACTCCACATTCTGTCCCAGGTAACACCATCGATGGGGAAACCGGTCCGGTTCACATAGAACAGCACTCCTCCATCCTTCTCCTCCTCTTCTCCAGGTGGGGACCGGGCAGAGTTGTTTGTTGGGGTCCCCCCAGGAGAAGCGGAATCGGCTCCGGAGCTGGACCGGAGACAGTACGAACTGGTACTTTTGGACCGACCATGTCTGCCCATTTTAGCCGCAGAAGAACCAGCGCGACTCGGAGAGTTCGGACCGGTCATTGTTGAAATCAAAAGCAGAAAGGGGGTGTCGGGACTAGCGGTAGCTGGTCGCCCGTGTTTAAGGATTCCCCTTGTATTGTCAAGCTTGACTAGAACATGTTGCTCCACTGATCAAATCCTCTCCAGAGCGCACACCGATCCACGACAACGGAATCAGCACATCCTATGATCAATGAGAGCATGATCAAGAAAAACAGACTAAAGTTATTTGGCTCACGAATTAAAAGGAAGTTATTTGTTAGCCTATCTACAGTAGGGGGGCTACTGTTCGCTCGCTAAATGCATTAACATTTATTTTCCATAACGATTAAGACGTGGTCGCGTCAGTGAGTAAAAGAGGACATTCTAACGCTATAAGGCAACTAAATAGAACAAAAATACCGCAGTGAGCCACCGTGGCCTCATTTTCAACCTGTAGGCTAACGTAGTTTATCGAATACTAGCGAGCTGTGACTCGGAACTCGGTAACTTCATCCCCTCCAGCGTCGCTCTCCTTTCTCTCTCTCGCAACATTGCGGGGGCTTTTGCCTCCCACCACGGCACAGCAAAATGACCTTTGCAATTCATTCCTCACCGTCCATAGCCTACATGTCGGCTCAATAGTCGTCTACTTCTTTAAAACCACCGTCTTTGTGTTGTATTTTCCCAGTGGATTAATCCATCACATTGAAATATTCGTGGATAAAAATAATTCCACTGGTGTTGTTCTGAATCGTAACCCCGGCAGCCGGTCCTATTCTGAGCACATTCATTGGCTCAGTCAACAAAGAGGGGCGGAGTCATAAGTCTTCATACCAAACAGGTCTTCGCCTGTCATTGGCCCGTTAGCGGAGAATTAAATTTACATTTTTCATATTTTTTTCCTTATCTCTATTACATCGTCACCATGAAACATACACATTACGCATTTCATCATCATTGGCACTACTGGGGCACAGTTTAACGAGTACTACAGTGAATTTTAGGATGGAAAATTATTTGTTCTTAAACAAACCACTCATATTTGTGAACAGATCTACTTTTTAAGTAAACGTTTTGTTCTTTCTCGGTCGTGTTTTATGTTTAAACAGTCTGCTCTTATGCATGCTGTAGTTTGCGATTTTAGTTAAATAATATTAGTTGTGCAATTCAAGCCGCTCCGTGAATTACATACAATAAGGCATGCTTTAAAAGCATATCTCCATACTATTTATTTAGCATGCAAAAATACATTTTTAATTTGATATGAGTGACCTAGTCTTATATTAATCAATCAAAAATAAACATTCAACTGACATGACGTGGTTGATTTAACCAGATGACAATTGTATCAACTGATTATTAAAGCTTTCTGATCAATCAGATGAAATTAACACTGTCCCTAGTCTACAGCGCCCCCCTGCGGGATTAACTGAAAAACAAACAATTTGAAAAAAAAAGTCTAAAGTAAAAACGTTCAAGGTGCATTTTAGAAAGTGTTTGGACAGACACAGGTCAATATGAAAACGTGTATGAGGATTTGCAGAGATGGCGTCTCTGGTAGAACACAGTTTGTTGTTGGAATGGGAACGTGGTCAGCCTACAAACGCCTTAACTAAGAATCAATACAATTATGTATTGATAAATACAATGAGGGCACACTCCATCCCCTTATCAATCAAAACGTTATTTATTTTTTATAAAAAAAAAAAATTATTTGATATCACAAATCATTTCAAGTTTAATTCTTGATTCACATGAACGTGCCAACCCGGAGCTGCTGATAGGGGCTACAAGGTACCAACAAGGCTTTACTGTGGTCTATACAGATATACTATATATCAGTGGTCTATACAGATATACTATATATCAGTGGTCTATACAGATAGACCACTGATATATAGTATATACAGATATACTATATATCAGTGGTCTATACAGATATACTATATATCAGTGGTCTATACAGATATACTATATATCAGTGGTCTATACAGATATACTATATATCAGTGGTCTATACAGATATACTATACAGTGCATCCGGAAAGTATTCATACCCCTTCACTTTTTATTATGTTACACCCTAATTCCAAAATGGATTAAATAAAAAAATGTTCTCAACATTCTACACACAATAAGGCATAATGACGAAGTAAAAAAAGAAAATATCACATGTACATAAGTATTCACACCCTTTACTCAATACTTTGTTGAAGCACCTTTGGCAGCAATTACAGCCTCAAGTATTCTTGAGTATGATGCTACAAGCTTGGCACACCTATTTTGGGGCAGTTTCTCCCATTCTTCTTTGCAGATCGTCTCAAGCTCCATCAGGTTGGATGGGGAGCGTCGGTGCGCAGCCATTTCAGACCTCTCTAAAGATGTTCAATCGGGTTCAAGTCTGGGCTCTGGCTGGGCCACTCAAGGACATTCACAGACTTGTCCCGAAGCCACTCCTTTGTTATCTTGGCTGTGTGCTTAGGGTCGTTGTCCTGTTGGAAGGTGAACCTTCGCCCCAGTCTGAGGTCCAGAGCACTCTGGAGCAGGTTTTCATCAAGGATCTCTCTGTACATTGCTGCATTCATCTTTCCCTTGATCCTGACTAGTCTCCCAATTCTTGCCGCTGAAAAACACCCCCACAGCTTGATGCTGCCACCACCATGCTTCACTGTAGAGATGATATTGGCCAGGTGATGAGCAGTGCCTGGTTTCCTCCAGACATGACGCTTGGCATTCAGGCCAAAGAGTTCAATCTTGGTTTCATCAGACCAGAGAATTTTGTTTCTCATGGTCTGAGAGTCCTTTAGGTGCCTTTTGGCAAACTCCATGCGGGCTGTCATGTGCCTTTTACTGAGGAGTGGCTTCCGTCTGACCACTCTACCATAAAGGCCTGATTGGTGGAGTGCTGCAGAGATGGTTGTCCTTCTGGAAGGTTCTCCCATCTCCACAGAGGAACACTGGAGCTCTGTCAGAGTGACCATCGGGTTCTTGGTCACCTCCCTGACCAAGGCCCTTCTCCCCCGATTGCTCAGTTTGGCCGGGCGGCCAGCTCTAGGAAGAGTCCTGGTGGTTCCAAACTGCTTCCATTTGCTAATGATGGAGACCACTGTGCGCGTTGGGACCTTCAATGCTGCAGACATTTTTTTGTACCCTTCCCCAGATCTGTGCCTCGATACAATCCTGTCTCGGAGGTCTACAGACAATTCCTTGGACTTCATTACTTGGTTTGTGCTCTGACATGCACTGTCAACTGTGGGACCTTATATAAACAGGTGTGTGCCTTTCCAAATCATGTCCAATCAATTGAATTTACCACAGGTGGACTCCAATCAAGTTGTAGAAACATCTCAAGGATGATCAGTGGAAACGGGATGGCCCTGAGCTCAATTTTGAGTGTCACAGCAAAGGGTGTGAACACTTATGTACGTGTGATATAATTTTTTTTTTTTTTAATACATTTGCAAAAATTTCCCAAAAACTTTTCTCACTTTGTCATTATGCGGTATTGTATGTAGAATGTTGAGATTTTTTTTTATTTAATTCATTTTGGAATTAGGCTGTAACATAATAAAATGTGGAAAAAGTGAAGGGGTATGAATACTTTCCGGATGCACTGTACATCAGTGGTCTAAACAGATATACTATATATCAGTGGTCTATACAGATATACTATGTATCAGTGGTCTAAACAGATATACTATATATCAGTGGTCTATACAGATATACTATATATCAGTGGTCTATTCAGGTATACTATATATCAGTGGTCTATACAGATATACTATATATCAGTGGTCTATTCAGGTATACTATATATCAGTGGTCTATACAGATATACTATATATCAGTGGTCTAAACAGATATACTATATATCAGTGGTCTATACAGGTATACTATATATCAGTGGTCTATACAGATATACTATATATCAGTGGTCTATACAGATATACTATATATCAGTGGTCTATACAGATATACTATATATCAGTGGTCTATTCAGGTATACTATATATCAGTGGTCTATACAGATATACTATATATCAGTGGTCTATTCAGGTATACTATATATCAGTGGTCTATACAGATATACTATATATCAGTGGTCTATTCAGGTATACTATATATCAGTGGTCTATACAGATATACTATATATCAGTGGTCTATACAGATATACTATATATCAGTGGTCTATTCAGGTATACTATATATCAGTGGTCTATACAGATATACTATATATCAGTGGTCTATACAGGTATACTATATATCAGTGGCTCTCCACCTTCTTCTACCAAGCCCCCCCCCCCCCCGTAGGAAACAAAAGAATTTGTACATGACATTTGCCGTCATAACTGAATAGTGTTTTCATTACCATGACAACAAAAACACCATCTCAAGACCCAGCTGGTTGCCATCCATTAGCTTTACCACTTTCCTTTGCAGGGTCACGGGGGGGGGGGGTGCTGGAGCCTATCCCAGCTGACACGGGGCGAGAGACGGGGCACACCCTGGACAGGTCGCCAGTCTATCACAGGGCCGACACATAGGGCCAGACAACCACTCACACTCACATTCACACCTATGGACAATTTAGGGTCACCAATTGACCTGCATGTTTCTGAACAGTGGGAGGAAGCCGGAGCACCTGGAGAGAACCCACGCAGACACAGGGAGAACATGTAAACTCCACACAGAAAGACCCCAGCCTGCAGAGAACCCACGCAGACACAGGGAGAACATACACACTCCACACAGAAAGACCCCAGCCTGCAGAGAACCCACACAGACACAGGGAGAACATGTAAACTCCACACAGAAAGACCCCAGCCTGCAGAGAACCCACGCAGACACAGGGAGAACATACACACTCCACACAGAAAGACCCCAGCCCGCAGAGAACCCACACAGACACAGGGAGAACATGTAAACGCCACACAGAAAGACCCCAGCCTGCAGAGAACCCACGCAGACACAGGGAGAACATGTAAACGCCACACAGAAAGACCCCAGCCTGCAGAGAACCCACACAGACACAGGGAGAACATGCAAACTCCACACAGAAAGACCCCAGCCCGCAGAGAACCCACACAGACACGGGGAGAACATGCAAACTCCACACAGAACCCGGAACCTTCTTGCTGTGTATACATATATGCATATATATACATACGTGTATATGCTACAGTGTTATGTGACGTCACGTGACTGAGTTCAGGGATTAGTTCAGATGCAGAGCCTCTCCCTCTCCCTCTCCCTCTCCCTCTCCCTCTCCCTCTGAGGGCATGGACCCCGTAAAGATCACTCTGCTAGGACACAAACAAACCTTCATACACACACACACACACACACACACACACACACACACGTACACAAACACACATTTACACACATACACTAACACACCGTCTCTCACACACACACACACACACACACACACACACACAGATATGCAAACACATACACAAACAAACACAAGTATGCACACAAAAACCGTCACGCAAACGGGCACACACGCAAAAAAAACAACCAAACCAATGCTCAAACCCACACAACCACAAACACAAAGCATGTCTTAGCTCTATGCAGAATGGAAGCAGGGGTTGTTGCAATGTTAACAATAACACTAGCAGCACCGGTGTAGGCTGTGGTGGAATTATCTCTTCAGTCAATGTTGCATATGTGGTAACCCTAACACTAGCAGCACCAGTGTTGGTGGAATTTCCTCTGAATCTCTTCAGTCAGTACCTTGGAAAGAGGAACTCACAACTTCACACAAAGCTGTTGCAAGGATTTGGAGGCTGCAAGCAGTTTACAGTTTATTATGTTGTAAATGTACCAGTTTGTTGTGTTAGACAATTAACTAACAGCTGGTCAGTACTGGAAGAATGTGTTCAACACTACTTTAGAAACAGGGACATGTTTACAGTAACAGAAAACAAAGTTCATTTTTGTTAAACTTTATTAAATACAAATTTCAACACAGATAGATATGTTTTATCTTCAAGAAATATGCTATATAAATTAACCAAAATACTTAATACCCCCGCAGAGGGACACAGTCCCATGACAATTAGACTACAACAACGCTAACAAACTTAACACAGAAAACTTTAACTGGACAAATAGTGGACTCTTAACTGGACAGCTTACAATCTCAGCCAGACACACCTACAAAAACACACCTTCAAAAACAGCACTGAATAATACTACAAATATATGTTTAACCTGGTCTCTATGCTATGATACAATAATGAATAATACTACAAGTTGCTTAACCGGATCTCTCTATGCTAATATATCTTGATAAAACAACAATAATAATTCGTTTGATTTACATAGCGCTTTTCTGACACCCAAAGACGCAATATATCTGTTGTTCGCTTGCTCGAGTGTCCTTTCCTCAAAGTGATGCATTTAGGAAAAACAGCAACATCTACAGTGGAACGGCATCTCTTGGTTGAAGGAAGAATTCAAGAGCTGACCAGTACATTAAATGAAACACTGTAAATAGTTGAACAGTGCATCTGTGACAAGTGGAAGTGTAAACTAACACATCAGAAAATAGTTACATGTTGTGGACAACAGTCTAAATCCTGAAATGCTGATTCTATCAAGTTTACAACTTTAGGTAGAAAATTCCATGCATTGCACTAAAATGTTCAGATTCTGTCAGGAACTCATCTCTAGCATCATACAATGTCCAAACAGCGCATTATGACTCAGTGGTATATTATTTTATCTAATTTAACGTATATGTAGCAGTAGCGTAGAGGTTTGTAATAACTCTGCTTTATATATCTACCTGATTATTTCTTAGCTCTGCTAGGTTCACTGACAGTAGCGTAGAGGCGTGTAATAACTCTGCTTTTTATAACTACCTGATTATTTATTAGCTCTGCTAGGTTCACTGATAGTAGCATAGAGGTTGTTGGAGTCTACAGGTTCCTTCTCTTCTCCTCTGCTAGTAGAGGGCTTCACTGTGGCGTAGGTCACCATCTCACCACCATACTTTGGACCCTAGACAAAACATGATCAAGAAGGCTGTATCAGACTTCAAACATCACAACAATACAGAAGTTATAAAATGTGTACAGAATTACAGATTCAAAGTTAAATCATAACAAATAACAAAATGTGGATTTGGATTGATATTGATATTCCATCTTTACAAAAGGTCAAGTGACACTCCTAATTTCAAACAGTGAAACAAAGAACTTACTGTCCTACAGATTACTGCCTTTAGTAACCGTCAGGTAACATTGAAACAGAGAACGTACCTGTCTGCTTGTCTTGTTGTCAGAGTGGTTGATAGAAGCGTAGGTCATCTTGTCTTCAGAGTCTTCCTGCTGAGACTACAAACAGCACTAATGTTCACACAACACTTAAGACCACTGACTAGTCTCCTCTCTGATATAGACTGTTCCAGACCACACTGACTAGTCTCCTCTCTGATATAGACTGTACCACACTGACTAGTCTCCTCTCTGATATAGACTGTTCCAGACCACACAGACTAGTCTCCTCTCTGATATAGACTGTTCCAGACCACACTGACTAGTCTCCTCTCTGATATAGACTGTACCACACTGACTAGTCTCCTCTCTGATATAGACTGTTCCCGACCACACTGACTAGTGTCCTCTCTGACATAGACTGTTCCAGACCACACTGTCTTTCTGCTTGTAGGAGGCGTCTCATGATAGAATACCTACTGTCGGCATGGCAACACTTAGGTGATTTAAACCCTGGACAAATAAACAACAATAATACTGTTAGCACATTAACGCACACACACACAACTTCTTAAGGTTTATAATTATAGAAAAACATTGTGAATTTTCCACTTACAATCTTGTCAGATGATGTTCTGTCCTCTGTGAATTTTTTTGAAGACATTTGACATTTAAAGACATAATTGTCAATAAGCCTTTTAGCCTATAAATAATATGATAATTTGAAATATTAGCTTTTGATTACTTATTATTTTTTGTTAGCGTACCTGTTCTTCTTCTCTTCTTGTAGAGTATGATGACAGCAGCAACCACACCTATCAGCACCACAGCACCCCCTACTGGAACTATCAGGAGGAGCAGCTCTGGGAGGAAACGGACCAAGTGTAAAAAACCTTCCAGTGAAAATAAAGTTTCTAACATGTTAACATGTCTTTGTGCTGTTTTTCATGTGCTACAAGACATATATGGAGCAAATGAAGCAGCCAACGCCATGGCTGAGAACTTCTGCTTTGAAACGGCAGGTACCTATCCCATCTCAAACAGGCGAGTTCAAACAAGCCATATTTGTGCCGTCAGAAATGTTAAGGTAACCATCACCGTTCATGGGCGAGTGACTCAGGAGCCAGTAAAGTGGCAAAGGAGGGGAGCGGGGTGCATTGGAATAGACGGGTACAAATGTAGACAGAAGATAAAATTTTTAGGATTTTAATCGAATGTAGAAAAAACAGACATGATTTACACATTTAAGCAGAATAATTTAAAAGTTTTATAAACTTACTGGAGGGGGCTTTAAATATTAAGATTAAAGTTGACCACTGACTGCTGGAGGGATGGATCTACTTTTTGTTGTTTTTACCCAGTGGAAAATACCTGAAGGAGTCTGGGTTGTTGTTGTTGTTGTTGTTGTTGTTGTTGTTGTTGTTGTTGTTGTTGGGTTGATAGTTCCAGGCTTGTTGTTGTTCCCTGGTACATGGTGACAGTAAAACACTGTATTCACCACAAAGTGTTTGACATGAAAACAAACTGGTGGTATGAATGAAGCAGCAGATACTGTATCGCTGCAAATCTAAACATGAAATAACTACAGAGAAACTGGTGGTATGAATGAAGCAGCAGATACTGTATCGCTGCAAATCTAAACATGAAATAACTACAGAGAAACTGGTGGTATGAATGAAGCAGCAGATACTGTATCGCTGCAAATCTAAACATGAAATAACTACAGAGAAACTGGTGGTATGAGTGAAGCAGCAGATACTGTATCGCTGCAAATCTAAACATGAAATAACTACAGAGAAACTGGTGGTATGAATGAAGCAGCAGATACTGTATCGCTGCAAATCTAAACATGAAATAACTACAGAGAAACTGGTGGTATGAATGAAGCAGCAGATACTGTATCGCTGCAAATCTAAACATGAAATAACTACAGAGAAACTGGTGGTATGAATGAAGTAGCAGATACTGTATCGCTGCAAATCTAAACATGAAATAACTACAGAGAAACTGGTGGTATGAATGAAGCAGCAGATACTGTATCGCTGCAAATCTAAACATGAAATAACTACAGAGAAACTGGTGGTATGAATGAAGCAGCAGATACTGTATCGCTGCAAATCTAAACATGAAATAACTACAGAGAAACTGGTGGTATGAATGAAGCAGCAGATACTGTATCGCTGCAAATCTAAACATGAAATAACTACAGAGAAACTGGTGGTATGAATGAAGCAGCAGATACTGTATCGCTGCAAATCTAAACATGAAATAACTACAGAGAAACTGGTGGTATGAATGAAGCAGCAGATACTGTATCGCTGCAAATCTAAACATGAAATAACTACAGAGAAACTGGTGGTATGAATGAAGCAGCAGATACTGTATCGCTGCAAATCCAAACATGAAATAACTACAGAGAAACTGACGTCTCTAAGGGTTAACATGGTGGAAGGAAACATAAAAACACATTTAAAATGTCCTACATCTACATATAGAAACAACAGAAAAACACATTTCAAATGTCCTACATCTACATATAGAAACAACAGTAAAAAAACACATTTAAAATGTCCTACACCTACATATAGAAACAACAGAAGAACACATTTAAAATGTCCTACATCTACATATAGAAACAACAGAAGAACACATTTAAAATGTCCTACATCTACAAATAGAAACAACAGAAGAACACATTTAAAATGTCCTACATCTACAAATAGAAACAACAGAAGAACACATTTAAAATGTCCTTCATCTACATATAGAAACAACAGAAGAACACATTTAAAATGTCCTACATCTACATATAGAAACAACAGAAGAACACATTTAAAATGTCCTACATCTACATATAGAAACAACAGAAGAACACATTTCAAATGTCCTACATCTACATATAGAAACAACAGAAGAACACATTTAAAATGTCTACAATGAAAGGGTTTATATGGTTGGAGGATACAGAGGGGCTACGTTAAAAGGTTTATATGGTAGGAGGATACAGAGGGGCTACATTAAAAGGTTTATATGGTAGGAGGATACAGAGGGGCTACATTAAAAGGTTTATATGGTAGGAGGATACAGAGGGGCTACATTAAAAGGTTTATCTGGTAGGAGGATACAGAGGGGCTACGTTAAAAGGTTTATATGGTAGGAGGATACAGAGGGGCTACATTAAAAAAGGTTTAGCGTGTAACGATAGAAACAAGAAATAGAAAACAGGTTTCCTACCAGAGAATTCAACCAGGAAGTCAATAAATGTCTCCTTGTTTCTCCTCTCATCGGTCAGCTGACACCTGAACTTCCTGTTGTTGTTGTCCTCTTCCTGGAGTGTCACAGTCAGACTGATGGAACATCTACTCTCACCTGAGACCTCCTCCTGGTTAGACTTTACTACACCACCTGCTCCATCCAACCATTTCATTATAATGTGTTGGTCACACAGTGTAGGATCATATTTCAACAGAGAACATGTTAAGGTCACACGTGTTCCAGGCTTCAGATCAGTCACTGGTGGAGATGGAGAGACTGGTAGAGAGAGAAAATAAAACAATGATTATTATTAACAATAAACAGGTTAAGATGGAGAGACTGGCAGAGAGAGAAAATAAGATCATAAATATTTTATATAACTAGTAAATATAGTATCCATTGACTACACTTAATGAACAGGTTAAGTTTAACTGATACAACAGTACTCACTGTTGAGAAGAGACAGATACACTCGTTCATCAGCTCCATACTGTGATCCAGATGAGTCAAATTGTTGACAGATGTAAAGACCAGCATCTTGAGCTGTGACTCTCTGAACAGTCAGAGAACAGTCAGGGTTCAGTCTCAGTCTGTCTCTAGCTGTATGCTCTGTAGCTCTAATCTTCCCTAAATTAACCACCTCAATAGCATCACGGTTATCTCTGTTATAGAGCCATGTAGTTGAGGAGCACTCTGAGTATGTGGATATAACATTGACACAAGGCAGAGTGACATCATCTCCTACTCTGTGGTAGAGATAGAGAGGTTCTCCTCTGACACCTGAGGAGGAGAGTTAACATGAGATGATAAGATCTATGAAATATAATGTAACAGAGAAATTGTAAAATGAAATTAACGACCATTGTGGACCAACATATTTATATTTAAAATCTTATAAAATCTGAATTTGTGATAAACTATGAATACAATATAATTTATAAATTTTTGTTCTCTCGAACCTTCTGACACATAGACATACATGTTCTCCTACACATACAGTCTGTATGTTCCCAGACAGGTCATACATGTTCCCCCACACGTACAGTCTGTATGTTCCCAGACAGGTCATACATGTTCCCCTACACGTACAGGATGTATGTTCCCAGACAGGTCATACATGTTCCCCTACACGTACAGTCTGTATGTTCCCAGACAGGTCATAAAATTTTACTTTATGAAATGAATGAATATTGTCTTACCTGCTGCAATCTGATATGTATAAATCATAAATAATACCAGTTTAAACTCAGTCATAATTCCTTTCCTCTGTTGTCTGTCCGTTTCTCTCTCCCTGTTGTCTCTCGCTTTCTCTCTCTTCCTCTGTGTAACTCTTTCTTCTCTGAGACTCTTTTCTCTTTTGCTCAGCAGTGAGGTTTGGTCACATTTCAATGTGCAACTTCCTCATTAATGCCTTACTGTAAGTCCTAGAATTATAATTGCTCAACATTCCATAAGGTTCATATTATTATAAATATGTTAAGTCTTGAGCATAATTCCTACCAAAGCAAATGTTTATTTTTTGTAAGAGTTCAATTCCCTGCTGTAGCCTCTACATTTGAAATGGCTTAGACTTCTAGATTGTTGTGACATTAGTAGAGAATGGCACACTTCCTCTTTGGCCAAAAATAAGTATGTAATAATGACATGTTAAACAACAGGAAACCAGTGACAGTTACAGTGACAGTAAATATCAGATCAAAGATCATATCACGTAGGTTACAGTAAATATCAGATCAAAGATCATATCAAGTAACATTATATATCAAATCAAAGATCATATCACGTAGGTTACAGTAAATATAAAATCAAAGATCACATCACGTAGGTTGCAGAATATATAAAATCAAAGATCACATCACGTAACATTATATATAAAATCAAAGATCATATCAAGTCACAGTATCAAAATCAAAGTTCATCTCATAGATCATAACAATATATATAATATATATATATAATATATATAAAGTCAAAAAGTCAATATATTTGAATTTATAAATTTACTGCTTCAAATTAAGTGAAACAAAAGCCTTGGCAGTAAATAAAAATGTGAAAATGATAACATTGTTACTGAAACATGTTTGTTATGACACATAGTCCCGATTAAAAGACTGCGCGCTCCCACTCAGTCACCTGCCCAGGTATGAGAGGCTCACACTTTAAAGCCTCCTCTGGCCTATAGGGACACACACTCACTTATCCAATTAGTGCACACATACAGAGAAGCAAAACTTTATATTCTATATACTTTATATTAATTATATTCCAATTACGGCTCTTACATATTTACTTCTTCTTTTACTTGATTTGTTTTAACACAATAACTTTGTTTTTCCTCAGCTGTACCTACTTCTTAATGTGTCAGATAGCAAGCTAGCTAATGGAAACATGGTCAGTGATTCTTAGTTAACCTTAGCAATAAGCAACCAGCTCTCCAGCATGGAAAATCATGATTAACGCCTCAGTAATTACAGTTAAATTCACATTCAATAACAACTGTACTGAGTTGCACTGATTTATCTATGGAGTGAAGCATGCAGTGGTATATTTGTAGTATACAAGACAACAGGTGGCTTGATAAAAATGAAAAACAAGTTGCAATTGTTTGGTTTGAAGTCACAATAAAAAAAAGACGTATTTAGAATTTTATTCCTCAAAGTAGCAATCTGAAAACGGCTAAGCTTTTGTGTTTACACTAGCTAACATTTACAAATACAAATGTGATCATTAACAAAAAAAATCTAATCTGACAAACTTTTGTCAAACTACTGACAAAATGATATTTTCTGCCAAGATGGCCAGTCAATTTACGTAACGTCATTGTATATTTCACACTTGGGCTGTGTTTGGATAGCCTACTAAGCATACTTAGGTAATTTAAACCCTGGACAAATAAACAACAATAATACTGTTAGAACATTAACACACACACACGCAACTTCTTAAGATGTGTTATTACCTGTTAAAACATGAAGAGAGTTTTCCAATTTTCCACGTGCGGAGGAGGATGAGAGTGGCAAACAGGCCTGGTAGCACCACAGCACCCCCTACTGGAACTATCAGGAGGAGCAGCTCTGGGAGGGAACAGACCAAGGAGTGATGCTAATGCATCAATAGCTAACTGATAGGAGTGACTCTATCAATAACTAACTGAGAGGAGTGACTCAATCAGTAACTAACTGAGAGGAGTGACTCAATCAGTAACTAACTGAGAGGAGTGACTCAATCAATAACTAACTGAGAGGAGTGACTCTTAATCAATAACTTACTGAGAGGAGTGACTCTTAATCAATACCTATCTGATAGGATTGACTCTAAAGGCATCAATAACTAACTGATAGGAGTGACTCAATCAATAACTAACTGATAGGAGTGACTCTATCAATAACTAACTGATAGGAGTGACTTAATCAATAACTAACTGATAGGAGTGACTCAATCAATAACTAACTGATAGGAGTGACTTCATTAATAACTAACTGATAGGAGTGACTCAATCAATATTAACTGATGAAGGTAAATCTGGGTCTGAGTCTAGGAGAAAATCTCCTACTCTGTGAAAGAGATAAAGAGGTTCTCCTCTGACACCTGAGAAGGAGAGCTAACATGAGATGATAAGATCTATGAAATGTAATCTGAAATAGCAAAATTAAATTTAGGATGTTTGTGGATAAACATACTGTATTTATCTTTAAAATGTTATCAAATATGCACTTCTGTTAAATATTCCGGTGTTATGTTCAGTTGCTTCTCTCTAACCTGTGACACATTCACATACATGTTCCCCTACACGTATGCTCACAGACAGGTCATACATGTTCCCCTACACATGTGGTCACAGACAGGTCATACATGTTCCCCTACACATATGTTCACAGACAGGTCATACATGTTCCCCTACACACATGTTCACAGACAGGTCATACATTTTCAGGTCAGGTTCAAAGTTCATTGACAGTATAGTGGAAGAGATCAAGGCAATGATCCCCCCTAAGTATGTGAAACTGTTTCATTTGTAGCCTAAAAACAGCAACACTCCCTTCACTTTTGACTAACATGACCCTGCACACGTTTCAATGGAAAAAGCAACTTCTCAATTGGTTTCACCTGTGTAATTTCATTGTAGGTGCAGTCTTAAATTCGTTTTACAGGCTACTTACATTTAAATTTCAATTATGAATCAGTAACTACCTATGGCCTACAGAGTGTGAGTTTTCCTGGGTGATTTTGTAGAGAAGACAATACAGGAAGTTATTATAATAATAAACTTTATCTTTCACACATAAAATGAAGCTCAAAGTGCTTTACATTATTAAAACAAGAATCAATCAAAAAGGCAACAACAAATCAATACAACAGCATAGATGTAAATAATTGAGCAGAAGTAAATGTAAATGATAATTACTGTTTTTCTGATCGCTTCAGACACTAAAAGTGAATGCTCAGACCAAAGCATGGACCATAACACTGAATTTAATCTGAGCTTTGATCATCACCGTGCGAGTACAGCACTAGCTTCACATCACAGAGAGGTGTCGTCATGGAAAAGGTTTTAGGGAGGAAGAGGATGAATACACATGAAGTGATGAGGAAGGTGTATTCCTGTGGCCGGGTCATCCTTCTAGAACCTGGAGTTCTGTGCCTGAGGCCGGCGCTGGAAGTGTGTGTGGAATAGAGAGAGGATGAGTCTGTGTGTGTGTGTGTGTGTGTGGGTGTCTTTGGTGTGTTTGTGTGGGTGTGTGTGTGTGTGTGTTTTTGTGTGTGAGTGTGTGTGTGTGTGTGTGTGTGTGTGTGTGTGTGTGTGTGTGAGACGTTCAGTGTGTGTGTGTGCGTGTGTGAAGATGAGTGTATTTGTGAGTCGGCTAGTATATACATAGTGTTTGTGTGTGTGTGTGTGTGTGTGTGTGTGCGTGTGTGATAGACGATTGTGCATGCAGTTACTGTAACAGGTAATGCAACCCAAAACCCCCCCCCCCCCCCCCAGATGTACTCACCTGCTGTGGGCCGTAACGATTATATGAAGATAGACTAGGTATAAAATAAATCAAGGATACAATCAAATTCAAATCCTCACCTGCTGTGAGGCGTCTGGCTGTTCCAGGGTCCCTCTTCCTGGTGGTCACCATGGCTGCTATGACAACGCAGGTCAGAACCAGGAAGAGAACGATACGAAGCCACAGGTGGAATGATGATACGTCAAAGGAACCTGAACACACAAACCAAACAATTAAATCAGATAACACATGTAACAATGTTGTGAATGAAAAGATCCACGATGAAAGATACCTGTCACTGACACATGTAGAACAATCAGCTTTAATTTATGTTCACTAAGTACAAATAGCATTTTATCAACAAGTATAATGTTCATGTAAAAGTGATGTTCTAAAGCAATGACAAAGTTATCAGTGACCAAGCAGAGAAAGTAGCTGCAGACAATCAACGTAAAAGACTGAGCTAGTCAACAAGGATGTCCAGCTTAAGATAAATGAACACGTTCTGTATATGTTGAAAACTGATAGATGATATTAAGAATACAATTAATATCTTTATTTCTCTCTCTCTCTCTCTCTCTCTCTCTCTCTCTCTCTCTCTCTCTCTCTCTCTCTCTCTCTCTCTCTCTCTCTCTCTCTCTCTTTTAGATTAAAGTAGCCTTCACGTCAAAGAGGACTGTGTAGACCAATCCCCTCTACAGCGGCTGATTCTTTCCATCCACCTCACAGCAGTGTTAATAGAGTTCGGCATATTTGTTGCAGATGATAGTTTGATACCTTTAAAGTACTACTCTTTCTAAAAGACAGCCACCTTTTTTATTATGGAACTGTGCTTATCCATCGAGTGTCCTGTCAAGTGTGTGATTTTATTTATTGATGTTGACTTCATAAAACCTTACAACTGGCCTAACTCATTCACCCCCTCCTCCTGTCAAGGCACATCAAGATTATTTATACTTTACTGAAGTAACTAACAATCATGTTTTTTTTATCTACTTTCCCAAGCTTGTTTAAATCATGTTTAAGGCCCAAAAAACCCTGTGTTTTTATTCACCAGAATAGGCCATCTAAGAATGGTGTTATTTTCAATGTATTGATTTGTTACCATATGACAAATGTTACAGGTCAGACCTGTGCCTTAAGAAAGAAAGAAAAATCATTTTTGAAAATTTATTTTTGTCATTTTATAAAGCAAGATATCACTAGCAGAATATAACAAAAAAAATTATATCCAAAGGATGGAACATAGCAAATGTACTGTCGCAGGCGAGCCGCGAACACGCTACCTCCAAATCATTAATCGGGTGCGCTGTATGGCCTGCGACAATATTTTTCGATGTTTTGGATCTTAATTTTTTGTTTTGTTCACGGTTATACTTGCTCTCTTGGTACTTTACATTAACTAACAAACAGGGGGCTGCGGTCCACACGTAGGGGGCGGGGGGGTTGGTTGTGAAGGAGGAGGAGGAGGGGGGGGGCTCAGTCAACCCCACCCCCCACACACACATTAGAGGCCATGTGGATTTTGAAGTTATGTTACAATAGGGAACTGTGTTTTTAAAGTTATGTTTCTAGACTCTGTTATGAGGAAGTTGCTGACTGAAATCATGTGGAAATGTTACTTCTCTTCTAAAGAAAGTCACAGAAAATAGGAAGTGCAGTAAGAGAAAAAATTTGAAAACCATAAAGTGTAGAAAGCAAGAGGAAGAAGAGAAAATGACAAAAGACAGAAAGAACAGATAGAGAGAGAGAGAGAGAGAGAGAGAGAGGAAGGATAGAGACAGAGAGAGAGAAAGGAAGCATAGATAGAGAGACAGAGAGAAACAAAGGATAGAGTGAGAGAGAGAGAGAGAGAGAGAGAGAGAGAGAGAGAGAGAGAGAGAGAGAGAAAGGAAGGATAGACAGAAAGACAGAGAGAAACAAAGGATAGAGTGAGAGAGAGAGAGAGAGAGAGAGAGAAAGGAAGGATAGACAGAGACAGAGAGTAAACTAGTCAGAGAGAGCAAAAGAGACAGACGATTAATTGCAGTTAGATAGAGAGAAATTATGGAGATCCAGAAGACTGAGTTTAAACCAGCCAAACTGGGAGTATTTATGATTACTATTTTACACATTGCAGCAGGTAAGACACCATTCATTAATTTATGAAAGCACAATGTTATCTGGATGTATTGAGGTGCTATCTGACATTTTGACAAATGATTTATATATGTGTATGTGTTGAACATGTAATGAATATAAATACTTGTCAAATCTTCATATTCTATATCTATATTACTAAAAACCTAACTCGACTCTTTTGATGTGTCCAGTAATTTCTATTAGGTCAATAGTTCAACCCCTGGTATACAGTGCCTTGCAAAATTATTCACCCCCCTTGGCTTGTTACTTATTTTGTTCCATTACAACCTGTAATTTAAATGTTTTTTTAATCTGAATTTTATGTGATGGATCTGCACAAAATAGTCTAAGTTGGTGAAGTGAAATGAGAAAAGAATATATATTAAAAATTATTTTTAAAAATAAAAATCTGGAAATTGGCATGTGCATATGTATTCACCCCCTTTGCTATGAAGCCCCTCAAAAGTTCTGGTGCAATCAATTACCTTCAAAAGTAACATAACTAGTGAAATGAAGTCCACCTGTGTGTAATCTAAGTGTCACATGATCTGTCAGTATAAACACACCTTTTCTGAAAGGTCCCAGAGGCTGCAACACCACTAAGCAAGAGGCATCACACCATGAAGACCAAGGAGCTCTCCAAACAAGTCAGGGACAAAGTTGTTGTGAAATACTAGTCAGGGTTGGGTTATAAAAAAAAATCCAAATCTTTGATGATCCCCGGAGCACCATCAAATCCATCATCTTCAAAGAACATGGTACCACAACAAACCTGCCAAGAGAGGGCCGCACACCAAAACTCACAGACCGGGCAAGGAGGGCATTAATCAGAGTGACCAAAGGTAACCCTAAAGGAGCTGCAGAGTTCCACAGCAGAGACTAGTGTATCTGCGCATGGGACCACAATAGGCCGTACACTCCATAGAGCTGGGCTTTATGGAAGAGTGGCCAGAAAAAAGCCATTACTTAGTGTTAAAAATAAGATGGCACGTTTTGAGCTTGCCAAAATGCATGTGGGCGACTCCCCAAATGTATGGAGGAAGGTGCTCTGGTCAGATGAGACTAAAATTGAACTTTTCGGCCACCAAGGTAAACGCTATGTATGGCGCAAACCCAACACATCCCATCACCCCAAGAACACCATCCCCACAGTGAAACATGGTGGTGGCAGCATCATGCAGTGGGGATGTTTTTCAGCAGCAGGGACTGGGAAACTGTTTCGAGTCGAGGGAAAGATGGATGGTGCTAAATACAGGGATATTCTTGAGCAAAACCTGTTTCAGTCTGCCTGTGATTTGAGACTGGGACGGAGGTTCACCTTCCAGCAGGACAATGACCCGAAGCATACTGCTAAAGCGAGACTCGAGTGGTTTAATGGGAAACATTTAAATGTGTTGGAATGGCCTAGTCAAAGCCCAGATCTCAATCCAATTGAGAATCTGTGGTCAGTCTTGCAGATTGCTGTTCACAAGCGGAAACCATCCAACATGAAAGAGCTGGAGCAGTTTTGCCTTGAGGAATGGGCAAAAATCCCAGTGGCAAGATGTGGCAAGCTCATAGAGACTTATCCAAAGCGACTTGCAGCTGTAATTGCCGTAAAAGGTGACTCTACAAAGTACTGACTTTAGGGGGGTGAATAGTTATGCACGCTAAAATTTTCTGTTATTTTGTCCTATTTGTTGTTTGCTTCACAATAAAAAAAAAAATCACATCTTTAAAGTTGTAGGCATGTTCTGTGGATGAAATGATGCAAACCTTCAAACAATCCGTTCTAATTCCAGGTTGTGCGGCAACAAAACATGAAAAATACCAAGGGGGGTGAATACTTTTGCAAGGCACTGTAGAAATACAGGAAGTGACTTCAAAAGGAGCTGGAACACTTTAGCAAGGCACTTAACCCCTTAAGTGATGCAGGGGGGAAAGGTGTTTGTACTGAACATACAGACTGTATGTGTAGTGGAACATGTATGACCTGTCTAGGAACTATTCTAAATCACACTTTTGCAAAACACTACATACAGTTCCCAATTGGCTACACCCACTCCTCATGGGTGTAAACACTAGTTGCTTAATGCTTCACTTAGAAATCAGAGCTTTTGCACTACAGTGCATCCGGAAAGTAATCACAGCGTTTCACTTTTTCCACATTTTGTTATGTTACGGCCTTATTCCAAAATTGATAAAATTATTTTGTTCCCCTCAAAATTCTGCACACAATACACCATAATGGCAACGTGAAAAAAGTTGAGATTTTTGCAGATTTATTAAAAATAAATTACTAAGAAATCACATGTACATAAGTATTCACAGTCTTTGCTCAATATTTTTGTTAATGCTACAGTTCTGACAGTAATCAGGCCTGGGTGTGGCTAGTGAAATTTAACTCAGCTTTCCAAAAAAATATGGTCAATCACAGTTAATTCATGATTTAACAAGGGGGGGGGCAATTACTTTTTCACATAGGGCCAGGTTGGTTTGGATAGCTTTTTTCCCTTCATGAATGAAATCATCATTTAAAAACAGCTTTTTGTATTGACTCAGGTTATCTTTGTCTGATATTAAAATTTGTTTGATGATCTGAAACATTTAAGTGTGACAAAAAAGCTAAAACAGAAGAAATATGTAAGGGGGCAAATACTTTTGCACAGCACTGTATTTTGTAGAAAAAACAGACATGATTTATATATTTAAGCAGAATAATTTAAAAGTTTTATAAACTTACTGGAGGGGGCTTTAAATATTAAGATTAAAGTTGACCACTGACTGCTGGAGGGATGGATCTACTTTTTGTTGTTTTTACCCAGTGGAAAATACCTGAAGGAGTCTGGGTTGTTGTTGTTGTTGTTGTTGTTGGGTTGATAGTTCCAGGCTTGTTGTTGTTCCCTGGTACATGGTGACAGTAAAACACTGTATTCAACACAAAGTGTTTGACATGAAAACAAACTGGTGGTATGAATGAAGCAGCAGATACTGCATCGCTGCAAATCTAAACATGAAATAACTACAGAGAAACTGGTGGTATGAATGAAGCAGCAGATACTGTATCGCTGCAAATCTAAACATGAAATAACTACAGAGAAACTGGTGGTATGAATGAAGCAGCAGATACTGTATCTCTGCAAATCTAAACATGAAATAACTACAGAGAAACTGGTGGTATGAATGAAGCAGCAGATACTGTATCGCTGCAAATCTAAACATGAAATAACTACAGAGAAACTGGTGGTATGAATGAAGCTGCAGATACTGTATCGCTGCAAATCTAAACATGAAATAACTACAGAGAAACTGGTGGTATGAATGAAGCAGCAGATACTGTATCGCTGCAAATCTAAACATGAAATAACTACAGAGAAACTGGTGGTATGAATGAAGCAGCAGATACTGTATCGCTGCAAATCTAAACATGAAATAACTACAGAGAAACTGGTGGTATGAATGAAGCAGCAGATACTGTATCGCTGCAAATCTAAACATGAAATAACTACAGAGAAACTGGTGGTATGAGTGAAGCAGCAGATACTGTATCGCTGCAAATCTAAACATGAAATAACTACAGAGAAACTGGTGGTATGAGTGAAGCAGCAGATACTGTATCGCTGCAAATCTAAACATGAAATAACTACAGAGAAACTGGTGGTATGAATGAAGCAACAGATACTGTATCGCTGCAAATCTAAGCATGAAATAACTACAGAGAAACTGGTGGTATGAATGAAGCAGCAGATACTGTATCGCTGCAAATCTAAACATGAAATAACTACAGAGAAACTGGTGGTATGAATGAAGCAGCAGATACTGTATCGCTGCAAATCTAAACATGAAATAACTACAGAGAAACTGGTGGTATGAATGAAGCAGCAGATACTGTATCGCTGCAAATCTAAACATGAAATAACTACAGAGAAACTGGTGGTATGAGTGAAGCAGCAGATACTGTATCGCTGCAAATCTAAACATGAAATAACTACAGAGAAACTGGTGGTATGAATGAAGCAGCAGATACTGTATCGCTGCAAATCTAAACATGAAATAACTACAGAGAAACTGGTGGTATGAATGAAGCAGCAGATACTGTATCGCTGCAAATCTAAACATGAAATAACTACAGAGAAACTGGTGGTATGAGTGAAGCAGCAGATACTGTATCGCTGCAAATCTAAACATGAAATAACTACAGAGAAACTGGTGGTATGAATGAAGCAGCAGATACTGTATCGCTGCAAATCTAAACATGAAATAACTACAGAGAAACTGGTGGTATGAATGAAGCAGCAGATACTGTATCGCTGCAAATCTAAACATGAAATAACTACAGAGAAACTGGTGGTATGAATGAAGCAGCAGATACTGTATCGCTGCAAATCTAAGCATGAAATAACTACAGAGAAACTGGTGGTATGAATGAAGCAGCAGATACTGTATCGCTGCAAATCTAAACATGAAATAACTACAGAGAAACTGGTGGTATGAATGAAGCAGCAGATACTGTATCGCTGCAAATCTAAACATGAAATAACTACAGAGAAACTGGTGGTATGAATGAAGCAGCAGATACTGTATTGCTGCAAATCTAAACATGAAATAACTACAAAGAAACTGAGGTCTCTAAGAGTTAACATGGTGGAAGGAAACATAAAAACACATTTAAAATGTCCTACATCTATATATAGAAACAACAGTAAAAAAACACATTTCAAATGTCCTACATCTACATATAGAAACAACAGAAGAACCGTTTAAAATGTCCTTCATCTACATATAGAAACAACAGAAGAACACATTTAAAATGTCCTTCATCTACATATAGAAACAACAGAAGAACACATTTAAAATGTCCTACATCTACATATAGAAACAACAGAAGAACACATTTAAAATGTCCTACATCTACAAATAGAAACAACAGAAGAACACATTTAAAATGTCTACAATGAAAGGGTTTATATGGTAGGAGGATACAGAGGGGCTACATTAAAAAAGGTTTAGCGTGTAACGATAGAAACAGGAAATAGAAAACAGGTTTCCTACCAGAGAATTCAACCAGGAAGTCAATAAATGTCTCCTGGTTTCTCCTCTCATCGGTCAGCTGACACCTGAACTTCCTGTTGTTGTTGTTCTCTTCCTGGAGTGTCAGACTGATGGAACATCTACTCTCACCTGAGACCTCCTCCTGGTTAGACTTTACTACATCACCTGCTCCATTCAGCCATTTCATTATAATGTGTTGGTCACACAGTGTAGGATCATATTTCAACAGAGAACATGTTAAGGTCATACGTGTTCCAGGCTTCAGATCAGTCACTGGTGGAGATGGAGAGACTGGTAGAGAGAGAAAATAAAACAATGATTATTATTAACAATAAACAGGTTAAGATGGAGAGACTGGTAGAGAGAGGAAATAAGATCATAAATATTTTTACATAACTAGTAAATATAGTATCCATTGACTACATCTAATGAACAGGTTAAGTTTGACTGATACAACAGTACTCACTGTTGAGAAGAGACAGATACACTCGTTCATCAGCTCCATACTGTGATCCAGATGACTCAAATTGTTGACAGAAGTAGAGACCAGCATCTTGAGCTGTGACTCTCTGAACAGTCAGAGAACAGTCAGGGTTCAGTCTCAGTCTGTCTCTAGCTGAATGCTCTGTAGCTCTAATCTTCCCTAAATGAACCACCTCAATAGCATCACGGTTATTTCTGTAATAGAGCCATACAGTTGAGGAGCACTCTGAGTATGTGGATATAACATTGACACAAGTCAGAGTGACATCATCTCCTGCTCTGTGGTAGAGATAGAGAGGTTCTCCTCTGACACCTGAGGAGGAGAGTTAAAATGAGATGATAAGATCTATGAAATATAATGTAACAGAGAAATTGTAAAATGAAATTAACGACCATTGTGGACCAACATATTTATATTTAAAATCTTATAAAATCAGAATTTGTGATAAACTATGAATACAATATGCTTTATAAATTTTTGTTCTCTCGAACCTTCTGACACATAGACATACATGTTCTCCTACACATACAGGATGTATTTTCCCAGACAGGTCATACATGTTCCTCTATAGTCTGTATGTTCCCAGACAGGTCATAAAATTTTACTTTATGAAATGAATGAATATTGTCTTACCTGCTGCAATCTGATATGCATAAATCATTAATAATACCAGTTTAAACTCAGTCATAATTCCTTTCCTCTGTTGTCTGTCCGTTTCTCTCTCCCTGTTGTCTCTCGCTTTCTCTCTCTTCCTCTGTGTAACTCTTTCTTCTATGAGATTCTTTTCTCTTTTGCTCTGTGAATTGTAAGACAGCGGTGAGGTTTGGTCACATTTCAATGTGCAACTTCCTCATTAATGCCTTACTGTAAGTCCTAGAATTATAATTGCTCAACATTCCATAAGGTTCATATTATTATAAATATGTTAAGTCTTGAGCATAATTCCTATCAAAGCAAATGTTTATTTTTTGTAAGAGTTCAATTCCCTGCTGTAGCCTCTACATTTGAAATAGCTTAGACTTCTAGATTGTTGTGACATTAGTAGAGAATGGCACACTTCCTCCTTGGCCAAAAATAAGTATGTAATAATGACATGTTGAACAACAGGAAACCAGTGACAGTTACAGTAAATTACAGTAGAATTACTTATTGAATAACTTTAAATGTTAGGAAATAAAGTTGTCCACTTTGACTTTACTGACTGTTGGAGTGATGGTCCTTCTGGTCTCCGTCTCCTCCTGAAGGTAAAACACTGGAACATGAAGGAGTCTGTGTCGCTGTTGGGTTAATAGTTTCAGGTTTGCTTCCTGGTCAAAAGTAACAAGAATAACTCTGTATTATATTTCAAACAGGCTGTATGACAGGAACTAGAAAACAGAGATGTGATATGAACGAAGCAGCAGATATCACAAGCACAGCAGATTGAAACAATGTCAAACTAAAAGATACGTTTTGTTTGATCATAAATGGATTATATGGTGGAAGGAAACAGAATGGCTACAGGTTTAGCATGTGACCATACAAACAGGAAATAGAAAACAGGTTTCCTACCAGAGAATTCAACCAGGAAGTCAATAAATGTCTCCTGGTTTCCCCTCTCATCAGTCAGCTGACACCTGAACTTCCTGTTGTTGTTGTTCTCTTCCTGGAGTGTCACTGTCAGACTGATGGAACATCTACTCTCACCTGAGACCTCCTCCTGGTTAGACTTTACTACATAACCTGCTCCATCCAGCCATTTCATTATAATGTGTTGGTCAGCCCGAAAAAGCAACGTGGACAACACCAACATTTTTCCTTCTCCGTCCCGTGGGCTCACCACCCGCGGGAAAAACCAAGGGGGTTGGGTGCGCTGCCAGAAAGGTGGCAGTGAAGGCAGAGGTTTTCGACGGATCGGACCCGGGTGGCAGAGGCTGGCTTTGGGGACGTGGAACGTCACCTCTCTGGGAGGGAAGGAGCCGGAGCTTTTGCGGGAGGTGGAGTGCTACCAGCTGGATCTGGTGGGGCTTACCGCTACGCACAGCCTCGGCTCTGGAACCTCACTCCTGGATAGGGGTTCTTCTCCGGAGTTCCCCAGGGTGTGAGGCGCAAGGCTGGTGTGGAGATACTCACAAGTCCCCGGCTAAGTGCCTCTATGTTGGAGTTCACCCCAGTGGACGAGAGGGTCGCCTCCCTACGCCTGCGGGTCAGGGGGGGGGGGAACTCTGACTGTTGTCTGTGCTTATGCACCGAACAGCAGTTCGGAGTATTCGGCCTTTTTGGAGACCCTGGATGGAGCCTTGTATGGGGCTCCTAGGGGGACTCTGTAGTCTTGCTGGGGGACTTCAACGCACATGAGGGCAATGATGGAGACACGGGGAGAGGCGTGATTGGGAGGAACGGCCTCCCCGATCTGAACCCGAGTGGTGGCTTGTTATTGGACTTCTGTGCTAGTCATGGAATGGCCATAACAAACACCATGTTCGAACATAAGGATGCTCATAAGTGTACCTGGTACCAGAGCACCCTAGGCAGAAGGTCGATGATCGATTTTCTTATTGTATCATCGGACCTGAAGCCATATGTTTTGGACACTCGGGTGAAGAGGGGGGCGGAGCTGTCAACTGATCACCATCTGGTGGTGAGTTGGGTCAGGTGGCGGGGGAAGCCTCTGGACAGACCTGGTAAGCCCAAACGTGTAGTGCGGGTGAACTGGGAACGTCTGGAGGAATCCCCGGTCCGGGAGGCCTTCAACTCACACCTCCGGCAGGCTTCTCTGGCATCCCTGTGGAGGCTGGGGGCGTTGAACCGGAGTTGGCGATGTTCAAAGCCTCCATTGCTAAAGCTGCGTCTGAGAGCTGTGGTCTCAAGGTCTTAGGTGCCTCAAGGGGCGGTGACCCTCGAACATCCTGGTGGACACCGGTGGTCAGGGGAGCCGTCTGATTGAAGAAGGAGGCCTTCCGGGATATGTTATCCCGGGAGACTCCGGAGGCAGTTGCAAGGTACCGACAGGCCCGAAGGACTGCAGCCTCGGCCGTGGCAGAGGCAAAGCAGCGGGTGTGGGAGGAGTTCGGAGAAACCATGGAGAAGGACTTTCGGTTGACACCAAAGCGGTTCTGGAAGACCATCCGACACCTCAGGAGGGGAAAGGAGGGAACCATCCAAGCTGTATACAGTAAGGATGGGTCGCTGTTGACCTCAACTGACAAGGTGATTGGGAGGTGGAAGGAGCACTTTGAGGAACTCCTGAACCCGACAAACCCACCCTACATAGTAGAGGCAGAGCTGGAGGATGATGGGGGATCAGCATCAATCTCCCTGGCGGAGGTCACTGAGGTAGTCAAACAACTCCACAGTGGCAAAGCCCCAGGGGTTGATGAGACCCGCCCAGACATGCTGAAGGCTCTGGGTGTTGAGGGACTGTCATGGATGACACGTCTTATCAACATTGCGTGGAAGTCGGGGACAGTACCTAAGGAGTGGCAGACCGGGGTGGTGGTTCCCCTGTTCAAAAAGGGGGACCGGAGAGTGTGTGCCAACTACAGAGGCATCACATTACTCAGCCTCCCCGGGAAAGTATACTCCAGGGTGCTGGAAAGGAGGGTTCGACCGATAGTCGAACCTCGGATTGAGGAGGAACAATGCGGTTTCCGGCCTGGTCGTGGAACAACGGACCAGCTTTTTACCCTCGCGAGGATCTTTGAGGGGGCCTGGGAGCATGCCAATCCGGTCTGCACGTGTTTTGTTGATTTGGAGAAGGCGTATGATCGGGTTCCCTGGGAGATACTCTGGGAGGTGCTGCGAGAGTATGGGGTGAGGGGGTCTCTACTCAGAGCCATCCAATCTCTGTACTCCCAAAGCGAGAGCTGTGTCCGGGTTCTCGGCAGTAAGTCGGACTCGTTTCCGGTGAGGGTTGGCCTCCTCCAAGGCTGCCAGTTGAAAGGAGCCAGTTGAGGTGGTTCGGGCATCTAGTAAGGATGCCACCTGGCCGCCTCCCTAGGGAGGTGTTCCAGGCACGTCCAGCTGGGCGGAGGCCGCATGGCAGACCTAGGACCAGGTGGAGGGATTATATCTCCACACTGGCCTGGGAACGCCTTGGAATCCCCCAGTCAGAGCTGGTAAATGTGGCCTGGGAAAGGGAAGTTTGGGATGCCCTGCTGGAACTGCTACCTCCGCGACCCGACCCCGGACAAAGCGGATGAAGATGATGATGATGTGTTGGTCACACAGTGTAGCATCAAATGTCAACAGAGAACATGTCAAGGTCACACGTGTTCCAGGCTTCAGATCAGTCACTTGTGGAGATAGAGAGACTGGCAGAAATAAAAAGAGAAAACAATGATTATTTCACCTAACCAGTGACTAGTAACTAATGACCATTAACCACTAAACATAGTTTAAAATTACAGTTTTTCCCAATCGCTTACACACTTGTTGCGGAATTTGGCTCACTTTTCAAAACTCTACACACAAACCACATAACATACAACACTTGGTGCCAAACATCTCACTTCTATGTCAAAATTAAAAACTGCAATCAAAACCTAACAATCCTTTTACAAAATGATATTTTTGTCCCAAATGTTACACACATGCACCATCTGAATAAATCGTTCAAAGCAGCAACCACACACTGATTTGCTTTATACAAGACACAGCTGTCTTTACTACTTTGTATATGTTTTTGTCAGCTATGTTTTGTACTTGGAACAGAAGAGTTTTCGTTCTTGAACAAAGTGTCAAATGTATGAAAACGTGTGTAGTGTTTTGCAAAGTGTGTTTTGCAGAATTGAAAACAAAGTGCAAAAAAAACTATATGTGTACTTTTTTGTGTTTTTAGTATTGCTGCCTCGGTTTAAGGTTCCAATAGTTAAAGTTTTGACACTTGTGTCTGAGCATTCACTTTTCGTATGTAAGCAATTGGAAAAAACTGTAGCTGATACAACAGTACTCACTGTTTAGAAGAGATAGATACACTACTTCATAATTTCCATACTGTGATCCAGTTGAGTAAAATTGTCTACAGAAGTAGAGACCAGCATCTTGAGCTGTGACTCTGAACAATCAGAGAACAGTCAGGGATCAGACTCAGTCTGTCTCTAGCTGGATGCTCTATAGCTATAATATTCTCTGAGATAACCACATCAAAAATCGCAGGGAATCTCTTGCTATGGAGCCTTGTAGTTGAGAGTTGAGAAGCAGTCTGGATATCTGAGTATCACATTGATACACGTCAGAGTGACATCATCTCCTACTCTGTGGTAGAGATAGAGAGATTCTCCTCTGACACCTGAGGAGGAGAGTTGATATGAGATGATAGGATTTATGAAATGTAATGTAACAAAGAAATCTGGACAAGTTCTAATTATTTTCCAAGATAAACTTGTGATATTACAGTTTTTCACAATTGTTTACACATGTTTTCTGAATCCTTGGCTTCTTTTCTCAAAACTCTAAACACAAAACACAAACCCACAAACACAAAACGCAAAACTCTACAAATCTGTAGCAAAAGCAAACACCGCATTCAAAACTGTTTAATCTCTTACCTCGCTCCTCTGTGGCCTTTTAAAAAAAAATTCATGATCGCTAAAACACTAAATCCCATTCTCTGAACAAAATGATCAGTGGCCTAAACCCATTTGTCGAATCATTCACCCTTTTGTCAAAACCTTAAACAAGTTTAGGCTGTTACACACAATTAGCAAAACTATTTTTACTCTCTAAAACACAATTCACGTTGTGGTTCACGAGTGTGGCAAAATGGTAAACACTAGCGTCAAAAGTTAAACACAACTTCAACACAGTTGTCATCGTTTAAACACGACTCAAAATAGTTCACACTTGTTTCAAATGATGTGATCAAACCAAATGTAAGACAGAGTACAGTTTTTCACAATTGCTAAAACATATTTCTTGAAACCTTCACCCATTTTCTCAAAATTTAAAACAAAAATCCAAATATTCAAAAACAGCAATTTCTGATGAAATTCAGGCAACTGTGAAAGATGTGATGCTGAGGCAGAATTAGAGTAATCTCTCTTTGACTTGAGTGTACTGTAATGTGCAATTAATTTATTGTAGTTTTCTTTGTTCTTTGGGCTTACTGTATTTTTGGAAATGATGAATATAAAGATATTCAATACTGTATTGCATACTTGCAGTACTTACAGTATACAATACATATTGCACTAAGTAGTGATTAGTATACTGTTGTATTTGCAAAATGTGTTTACTATAAACAATTTGAAAAAGAAAAACTTAAACTACGTGCCCTCGACGCTGTGTTCTCCATTTTCTGATGTAGTGTCTAATAAATGCTCTGTGTTTGTTATATTTTGACTGGCTGTGTTTATGATCTGAAAGAATTATATGATTTTTGCCAGAAGAGTCAGGGGTTATGTGAATGCAGTTTGAGTATTTGGATTTGTGTTTTAAGTTTTGAGAAAATTGGGGAAGGTTTCAAGAAATGTGTTGTAGCAATTGTGAACAACTGTATAGTGCAAAAGCTCTGATTTCTAAGTGAAGAATTAAGCAACTAGTGTTTACACCCATGAGGAGTGGGTGTTGCCAATTGTGTGTAGTGTTTTGTAAAAAGTGTGATTTAGAATTGTTCCTAGACAGGTCATACATGTTCCACTACACATACATGTTTCTTTACATGTTCCTAGACAGGTCATACATGTTCTCCTACACATACAGTCTGTATGTTCCCAGACAGGTCATACATGTTCTCCTACACATACAGTCTGTATGTTCCCAGACAGGTCATACATGTTCTCCTACACATACAGTCTGTATGTTCCTAGACAGGTCATACATGTTCCTCTACACATACGTGTTTCTTTACATGTTCCCAGACAGGTCATACAGCACTGGTGCCTCACAGCAAGAAGGTCCTGGGTTCAAACCCCAGGCCCAATGGCGTTTCTGTGTGGAGTTTGCGTGTTCTCCCTGTGTTTGTGTGGGTTTCCTCCGGGTACTCCGGTTTCCTCCCACCATCAAAAACACGCTCTGTTCTCCTACCAGTGCCCTGACCAGTCACTGATAATTCACCTGGATTAGTCAGTGTGTGTACTAGTCTGGTGCAAATTGGCTGCTGTGGTATCACTCAGACTGAATGTTGTGTTTGATGTCGGTCCATTCGTTGTTCGTTCTGTGTAATTAATTGGCGACCAATTTGTGTAAAGCGCTTTCAGTCTCGATACAAGCGCTAAAAACTAAATAAAATAAAATGAATTATACATCTTCCCCTACACATACAGTGTAGTCTGTATGTTCAGTACAAACACCCTGCATTAGTTAAGGGGTTAAGTAAAGGGCACTAGGGCTGCTGTTAATAGCTCATTTTGAGTCACTAAGTCACTTCCTGTCTGTATTTCTATGCCAGGGGTTGAACTATTGACCTAATAGAAATTACTGGACACAAGAGTTGAGTGAGGTTTTTAGTAATATAGAAATAGAATATGAAGATTTGACAAGTATTTATATTCATTACATGTTCAACACATACACGTATATAAATCATTTGTCAAAATGTCAGATAGCACCTCAATACCTCCAGATAACATTGTGCTTTCATAAATTAATGAATGTTGTCTTACCTGCTGCAATGTGTAAAATATAAATCATAATTACTCCCAGTTTGGCTGGTTTAAACTCAGTCTTCTGGATCTCCATAATTTCTCTCTATCTAACTGCAATTAATCGTCTCTGTCTCTTTTGCTCTCTCTGACTAGTTTACTCTCTGTCTCTCTGTCTATCCTTCCTTTCTCTCTCTCTCTCTCTCTCTCCATCTCTCTCTCTCTCTCTCTCTCTCTCTCTCTCTCTATCTCTCTCTCTGTCTCTCTCTCTCTCTCTCTCTCTCTCTCTCTCTCTCTCTCTGTCTCTCTATCTATCTTTCTCTCTCTCTCTCTCTCTCTCTCTCTCTCTCTCTCTCTTTCTCTCTCTCACTCTATCCTTTGTTTCTCTCTGTCTCTCTATCTATGCTTCCTTTCTTTCTCTCTGTCTCTATCTTCTCTCTCTCTCTCAATCTCTCTCTCTCTCTCTCTATCTCTCTCAATCTCTCTCTCTCTCTCTCTCTCTCTCTCTCTCTCTCTGTCTCTATCTGTTCTTTCTGTCCTGCATAATTTTCTCTTCTTCCTCACACTTTATGGTCTATTTTTCTCTTGCAGCACTTCCTATTCTCTGGGACTTAATTTCTTTAGAAGAGAGGTAATATTTCCACATGATTTCAGTCAACAACTTCCTCATAGCAGAGTCTAGAAACGTAACTTTAAAAACACAGCGTTGATGTATTACTGTAAATGTCAAAAACTGTTGAATATCCATCCATCCATTAGCTATACCGCTTATCCTATGCAGGGTCGCGGGGGGGCTGGAGTCTATCCCAGCCGACGCAGGGTGAGAGGCGAGGTACACCCTGGACAGGTCGCCAGTCCATCACAGGGCTGACACATAGGGACAGACAACAACTCACACTCACATTCACACCCACAGACAATTTAGAGTCACCAATTAACCTGCATGTTTTCTCTTGAATATATATATTTTTATATAATATAATTATTTAATATATATAATAAATTCTCTTGAATATATTATATGTAAATATTTCTGTATCTTAAGCACATTCTTTTAAAAAAAAACATATAAGCCAGTGTTAACATCTTATAAATATAATATAAATACATTTCAAATAAATTAATAAATAAGATACAATTTTATTTTAAGCCCTTCTCTTACTAATGCTTTGTTCTGCTCATTCTCTCTCTCTTCTCTCTCTCTCCCTCCCCTATTGCTCTCTCTCTCTCTCTCTCTCTCTCTCTCTCTCTCTCTCTCTCTCTCTCTGTAAAGATCTTTGTAAACTAATGAAATTCATATGTATTAGATTTATAAGTCAAGATAACTTTGTAGTGTTAAAATTAATGAATGTTGACTTACCTGCTGCTATGTGTAAAATGTAAATCATAAATATTCCCAGTTTAGTTGGTTTAAACTCAGTCTCTGTCTTCTGTGTCTCCATCATCTCTCTCTCTCTCTCTCTTTATCTTATTGGTCTCTGTCTGTCTCTCTCTCTCTCTTTATCTTATTGGTCTCTGTCTGTCTCTCTCTCTCTCTCTTTATCTTATTGGTTGCTCTTACTTCCTACAACAAAACAAACAAAAAAATAAACTGCTTTGCAAAATCCTCATCAGCTTTCCCCGCACAGAAGCATTAAATGTTACTCATTTACAAATTGTTGTGATATATTAGAGAAAACACCCAAATGCGTTTAAATTTTTTGTATTATTTTTATTATTTATAATTGATTATTTAATGATATTGATATTGGAGAGAGACAAGCTTTTGAAAACATGCTGCTCACTCTGCACTAACAGTTTTTTGTTTGTTTTTTATCGCACCGTTGTGACGAAGAGAGATCTGAGCCAGAAGGCAAAGCTCTCAATCTACCGGTCTATCTTAGTTCCTACTCTCACCTATGGTCATGAAGGGTGGGTCATGACCGAAAGAACGAGATCGCGGATACAAGCGGCGGAAACGAGTTTCCTCCGGAGGGTGGCTGGCATCTCCCTTAGGGATAGGGTGAGAAGTTCAGCCATTCGTGAGGGACTCGGAGTAGAGCCGCTGCTTCTTTGCGTAGAAAGGAGCCAGTTGAGGTGGTTCGGGCATCTAGTAAGGATGCCACCTGGCCGCCTCCCTAGGGAGGTGTTTTAGGCACGTCCAGCTGGGCGGAGGCCGCGGGGCAGACCTAGGACCAGGTGGAGGGATTATATCTCCACACTGGCCTGGGAACGCCTTGGAATCCCCCAGTCAGAGCTGGTAAATGTGGCCTGGGAAAGGGAAGTTTGGGATGCCCTGCTGGAACTACTACCTCCGCGACCCGACCCCGGACAAAGCGGATGAAGATGATGATGATGATGATTTAATGATAAACAAAGGAAAAAAACCCAGAGTGGATGTCTTAGATATTAAGAAAATAACACATCATGTTTAAACCTCATCTAACAATTTCCCTGTTCCACTTAGTATACTCTCTCTCCACTGTTCTCTCCACCACTCTCTCTCTCTCTGTTTCTGTCTCAGTGCCTCTCTACCACTCTCTCACTGCTTCTGTCTCTCTACCACTCTCTCTCTTCCAGACTCTACCAACCAATTCTCTCTCTCTCTCTCTCTCTCTCTCTCTCTCTCTCTCTCTCTCTCTCTCTCTCTCTCTCTCTTTTTGTTTTTGCAAACAAGAGAAAATATGACATCCCTTTTAAAACAGATATTTTACAGACAGCACAGCCAAACATGTTGTTTTTGTTTGGCGGTTTTGTCAAAGTTAATCAAACTTTAATGATAGGTTTAGACTGGTTAACGTTGAAACCCCTGCACTCATGTAGCTAGCTAATGGAAACATGGTCAGTTTCCCCACAAACCGCTAGCTAGCTGATGCAAATGATGGTTGCTCATTTTAGCCCCAGTAACACCTTCATAGAAGGAGAGGAGGATGTGATGCTAGTAGAGGGAGCACGCAGACCAGCTTGTGGGTATTGTGGTTCTGCTTTCTTCAAATATAAATTCCCCCTGAGAGGGTTTTGGCACGATATGAAACAGTTAAAAAAAAGTTATTACAGTTTGAAATAAAAATCTATAAATAATTATTAGAGTCTTGTACAAATGTAAAGGATAATTAAAAATCGTTACTAAGTCAAATGGAGAATTTAAGAGTTCCAAGGATCTGGTTGCTCTGGTAACAAGTCTGATTAAATGGGAAACTGACTTTGTGAAAGAGTCGGATGTCATTTGGTATTGGATTGGTTGGCTAATGTATGTGAAACATGGCCCAGATAAACTGGATGCTAGGCTATAAGCTACACACAAGATAAAGAGAAAGATAGCTTGGATGCTAGGCTATATGCTACACAGAAAGTTAGGTTGCAGAGACAGATTAGCTGGATGCTAGGCTATAAAATACACACTAGATTAGGCTGAAGGGACAGATAGCCTGGATAATAGACTATTAGATACACACAACTACACATAGCCTGGCAGAATATAAAATACACAAAGGTTGCAGGGACAGATAGCTATGAGCTACACACAAGGATTATAGATTACAGAATATAAAATACACACAAGGCTAGGTTGCAGGGACAGATAGCCTGGATGCTAGGCTATGAGCTACACACAAGGCTAGGTTGCAGGGACAGATAGCCTGGATTATAGAATATAAAATACACACAAGGCTAGGTTGCAGGGACAGATAGCCTGGATGCTAGGCTATGAGCTACACACAAAGTTAGGTTGCAGGGACAGATATTCTGGATGCTAGGCTATAAACTACACACTAGGTTAGGTTGCAGAGACAGGAGTTTAGTTTAGCACTTGAATACTCAACTTTCAGTTTGACATCATCATTGTGGCATTCTCCGCATCCTTTTCTAAATTAACAACAATAATAAGCTAAAGATTGTCTTTATATTATCAAAATGGAAAACTCAGCTGAATGGTCTGCTGCAGAAATCAAATAATATTACATTTTAATAATATTATTATTTAATACATTTAGGGACACATTCTGGCTAGGAGTCTGTAGGCTACAGTGGAGTGAAGTACCCCCCCCCCCCTTCATCTGGAAGAATTAGTTGTTTCACACCCACAAGTAGTGGTGATGCTGATCAGCTCAAAAGACACTTAGTGTGACCACAGAGGACAGTTGCCATGGTAACAGAGACAACCACTGGTATGTGGGTCTTCGGTTAATGATGTCATGATAACAAACATCCATCACTAAGGTTCATCGTACAAGTAAATAAAGAATTTGACTGGTGGTCAACATTCATTTTAAATTTGTATTTATTTTTATACATACCTATTTGACACAGAATCTTCTTTTAGTTATTCATCAAACCAGGATTAGAGTTAATAGCCTGAATGACATCACCTTCATCAGGGCTCTTCAAACTGACCACAACATGTTCTTGGTGTTGTCTCATTGGTCGTTTGACATGAGGAAGTTTCAGACACTAGTGTACAAGATACTGGAGTGTGAGGGTGGTACACACAGAGACAGACAGAGCAGTATGGACACAGCTAAAGACAGAGGACCTCTGATAATCCAGATACTGATCTGTGATCAACTCTACACTGGACTGGTAGGCTGACCTGACTATTTTATGTTTTGTGAAAGATTTCACTGTGTTAATCTCTCATTGCTAATATCTTTACAGCCATAGCTGTTTAGAAACATTTTTTAAAGATAAAGCCACACAGACATATTTTGTTTAGGATTAGTAACGCTGTCGTGTCCAAATGTTATACGTTATTCGCTTACAAAGTAGTTCAATGACAGATATATTACTGTCAAAAGGAGATTTAACATTCATTGTGTCCACTACCATTTTACTATTTTACAAAAAATATATATTATTTTTACACATTTAAGGGGCCATACATATAATGCAAATTTTCAGGTTCATACATTTATTTAGGAGTTCTACTAGAATAGGTTTACGCGTTTTAATGTTTAATAAACAATTTATTTTATCCAAGCTGCCTGGATCTGCAGCACCTCTATTCACCCTCTGTCTGAAACGCTCCGATTTAGATCCTGTCTCTCATAGGCCCCCCCTCCCGACGAGCCCAGTCTGCTCTGATTGGTCAGCTGGCCAAACAAAGGGAATTTGCCTTTGCAATTACCAAAAACAGCGTTTTCACGACATGGCGAAACCACCCGGCCTCTGCTCTGACTGGCTCTGGTTTGAAGGCGTGCCAAACATTATTCAAATGTGTGACTTGGTGACGTAGCTAAGTTACGGAAGAAAATGCTGGACTACAAACGAGGCATTTCAGGCAGTTCAGGAGCAGTGTTTTCTGTGAGAGAGAGTAGCTTCCTTTGGCATGGACTATGGGCTTTGTAACTTTTCAGACCTTTTACATGCATAAAAAGCTGTATAACATACTAAAGGAAAGGGAAAACCCAAAAAAGCATAATAGGGCCCCTTTAAAACAGTGCTGTACAATGCCATTTAAAAACAGGCAGGCAGGCAGGCAGACAGGCAGTTCTAGGAGTGAGTGGTTCTCGCTCAATGAATATATAGATCAACGCAGTGTCACATTCCGAGAGTAGCGACCCTACTCATCCCGTTACCTAATGTTTGGTTGAAATGAGCCATAAGTAACCTTTAAGTTCTTAACCCCTTAACTGCTGCCGGGGTGAGGCGTGTTTATACTGAACATACAGACTACACTGTATGTGTAGAGGAACATGTATGACCTGTCTGGGAACATACAGACAATAGAGGAACATGTATGACCTGTCTGGGAACATACAGACAATAGAGGAACATGTATGACCTGTCTGGGAACATACAGACTGTATGTGTAGATGAACATGTATGACCTGTCTGGGAACATACAGAGGAACATGTATGTGCATGTCTCAGCAGGTATGAGAGAGGAAACATGTATCAGGCCCACTTGATAACATGTTAAGCTCAACAGAAAAAGTGTGCTCAGTACATAGTTTGTTTTCTCTTCATATTAATACTCTGTCTGACTCCTTACCCCCTTTGGGCCACGTTGTGTCCAAATAAATGTCTTGGTTACAAAACTGCTCTAAAAACAAATGTATTTGACCTTGCAGAATGGACCAGTTATGGTTAAGATTCAAATTAAATATTGTAACACAGCAGAGGGTGTGTTGGGTTGCTACAGACAGGGTTAGGGTTAGGGTTTGGGTTAGGCTTGCAGCAGGTGAGGTTAGGGTTAGGGTTAGGGTTGCTACAGGCGGGGTTAGGGTTAGGGTTTGGGTTGCCACAGGCGGGGTTAGGGTTAGGGTTAGGGTTGCTACCGGCGGGGTTAGGGTTGCTGCAGGTTAGGGTAAGGGTTGCTACCGGCTGGGTTAGGTTTTGGGTCAGGGTTAGGGTTTCTACAGGTGGGGATAGGGGTAGGGTTGATACAGGCAGGGTTAGGGTTAGGGTTTTGCTACAGGCAGGGTTAGGGTTAGGGTTGCAACAGGCGTGGTTAGGGTTGCTACAGGGTTAGGGTTAGGGTTGCTACAGGCGGGGTTAGGGTTTGGGTTTCTATAGGCGGGGTTAGGGTTTGGGTTAGGGTTGATACAGGTGGGGTTAGGGTTTGGGTTAGGGTTAGGGTTGACTCTGATTATCCTAATGGGTGTTAAACGTTACTGCATGGTGATTATGATGTGTGTTGGTTAAGTCGGTGTTAACTCCATGGAGTTAAAAGGGGTGACGTAACGTAAGCAGATATTTTGACCAATGGCTCATGCAATTTTTTTAACGTGCTGTCGCACGTTGATAATGTCAGAATATGAGTAGTTTAAATACATTTTTAAAAAAGTGCATTGCCGAGAGTAAAGTCGTAACAGTATTTTTGTCATGTTCATGTTTCTGCGACTACGGTCAATTTTACTCTCCCAAATTTAAGTAATATAACCTCTATGATTTAGAATTTTAACTAATGTGTCCTATTTTGCATTACGGACACTTGTTTAATTTGTTATATAATTGAAATGAAAGGACACATAAAATAATATATCTCAGATGTGAAAACAAATAATATTAGGCTTTTAAATGATAGCATACACATGGGCTACTCCCTAAAGCAAATAGGCTGTATGAATGCAATGACATTCTAACGATCATATCTGCTGCAACCACAGCGGAAAGCGCATTTGAGATTAGGGGTGTATCTGTAATACTTTTTTTATTAACTGTTAAAGTAAAGGATTTTCTAGTCAAAAAATTTACTTTTTGGACGCTAACATTGAATACGCTAGAGCTTTAAAGCCTGTATATTAACACTTAGGCTATATGTTGTAAAACCAAGTGTTAATTTCGAATGATCTAAAGGACTGCCGATAAAAACTTTATATTTGTGTCATCTCCAGCAGTTTCACAACACTGTACGCGTCGCAATTTTCCCGACTACAGCGGTATAGAGGTTTAACATCGAGTTAACCACGTACATAAACTGCTCAGAGCAGTTTAGAGATGCAGCGTAAATTGCAATGACAACATACATCGGGTAAAACTTACCCACCTTTTATGGTATGGGTTAATCGGGAAGTTACCCCCGTTGGTTGTCACCGGGGTAAGCCAGTTACCTCGCTACGTAGACTGGGCCTCTGGTTTCCAAAATACCATTAGAAAAATAAACTCAAAATCTGGTTTCTAAAATACCATTACAAAAATAAACTCAAAAACTGGTTTCTAAAATACCATTACAAAATTAAACTCAAACTGCAGGCCAAAGGTCAGTGTCAAAGTTTCAGTATTCAGTGGGTATGATCCTCTTGTTGGATGCAGTCACTCTGCTCTGGCTTCACCCTGTCTCTGTCTTGAGGCAGGAGAGAGCTGAACTGAAGTAGGGGCTCTGCTGAGGGGGATCGGCCCCAGGTGTGTCTGCTGCTAGGCTGTAGTCCAGAAGATGAAGCCCTTTTGAGGGACAGGTAGCAGCCAATAAAATAATAACTGCCAATAACGTAATAATTTTCCCATTCTTAATGTAATAAAAGCCGATAATGTAACAACTTACCAATAATGTAATAAAATGTCTGAACCAATAACGTAATAACTTTTTTCCCCCATAACGTTATAAGTTATTACATTATTGACCGATTATTACATTATTGGCTTGCTATAAAAAAAACAGAAAAAATGTAATAATTGGAGTCAATAATGTAATAACATACTTATATCACTGTTAAAGTTTAATTTATTATGAAGTGTCAGACTTCCATACCACTTATCCTACTGTAGCTTCTTTCAAATATCTGTCTCAAAAACCCGACCAATCCTGACCCCTGAATCTTAGTCCTAACTCTGATATAACAATGTAGTGAGTTTTTTTTTACATGAAAACACAAGTGTGTATAATGCCAAAGCAAACATTGTTGAACATACACATACATACATATACAGTATATAGACTATACACAGAAAATCACCGTTAACATGACAGTGCGTGCCAATAGCATGTAACAATAATACTAACAACAGTAACAACAGGATGAACAAATGGTACATTCATCTTAGCGCGTTGTTCCACTGGATGTCCCTTAGGTTGTGACAAGAGGCCAAATATTTGTCTGCTATTATGCAGCAGACAGGGCTTTTCACCTATTATATGTTTTAGTTTCTCTGCATCTGCTTGGATTTCAAAATCATTGCACTTGTTTACAATTAAAAGATTATTAGTGTGCCCACTGAAAGTGGCACACTTTTGTACTTTCACATACTTATTATTATTATTATTATTATTATATTTATTCCGTACGTTTTTCCCGCATCCGTACCTCAATAACCGTACATGCCACACATACGGTTCATACATCAAAACGTGCGTCCTGATCCGCAGGTGTGTGCTTTTTACACTGTGATGTCATAATATGTAACATATTAATATGATAATTAATAAACAACAAAAAATTGCCTTTTTCCACACTTTTTCACACTTTTTCGGTTGCTCACTCAGAGCTCAGCAACCGTACATGCCACACATACGGTTCATATATCCACACGTGCGTCTTGGAACGCAGAAGTGTGCTTTTTCAAAATTACTAATTTATAATTCATGAATTTTTAATTAGTCTTAATTAACATACTTTTTTTTAGGTCTCAGCTGAAACGCTACCCCTCCTACAAATTGTATTTGAAGTGTACGGTTCCTATGTACTAATGTTCAGTTCATCACGGTGCATACGAATTGTTCTTTTCTTTCTGATATAATTAATACTTTTTTAATTACGCAAATATGCAAATGAATCTCATTTACATATGTCACTAAAACTGGATTATCTCCCTGAGTTTTCATGCGAGACACATGGTTCAAACATCAAAATGCTCAACTTGACATGCTGGATCATACAATGTAAACAATTTCAGAAAAATATTATGGGATGTATGAGGTACTATAGAAAATGCTTAACGGAGCATATTTTTTTGCTTTTATGTTACAAACACCGTTCCAACTGCATATCGCTCAGCTTGGCCAGCTTAGTCAACGTACTAAAAATCATATTGATACATCCCATAATTTTGAGTTTTTTACAGTTTAAGTGCCTCTCCCATAGACTTACAGTCATGTTGTAGCTCAGTGACCATTTACAGTACAGACATGGTTGAGGTATGTACATACTCAGGAGAGCATACTGATCAAAGTTGCAAAGTTTCATCTTGATAGCATTTATACTTTTGATTTCAGAAATGCATGGTGCTCTATGGAGCCTCATTGACTTCCATTCAAATTGTAGCTCAATGACTGTTAATGGTTGACTTAAGATCAAGGTATCTAAATACTCAGTACAGCATACGGATTAAAGTTGTTCAGTCATTGAACTACAATGTGCGTGTGTGTTTGTACACACACACACACACACATCATATTTTAATATATAATAATACATTTATCATATATTTATATACGT